>WYDI02012975.1:11665-27140 GCA_009867235.2 Psittacus erithacus | reverse complement strand
GCTGAAAGTTAGAAACACAGTGCTGCACCAGCCACTAAGAAGGAGAAAAATGACTGCTACTGCTGAACCCAGGACATCATCTCAGAGTTTTGACTCTGTTGGAGTCCTCTCATACTGTCCAATGTAATTTGGATACTACAGAAAAAGATTTGCAGAAAGAAGTGAACCTAGACCATAGTGAATATGGCATTTGTTAAATCAGTAGTTGTCTGAGATAATTTTCCTTTTCACTGCCTTCATCCATAGCACTACCCTTTTATGGCAACTGACCATTCAAACTGCATCACAATTAAACTACAAATGACAGGATTTTGGTGTTGGCATAATACTGTTTAGTTCAGGTTTGTAAGTGAATTCCAACATAACAGGGTTGTCTGCAATCAAATCATTTTCCTATTTGTAGTCTTAATTTGTGACAAGGATGGGACTCCTTGTCACAAAAAGAAATATGTCTCTTGTATTTAACAGCAACTTGAAGTAGGACAAGCATCTGTAGAAAGGTGATTTTGGAAAAGGAAGAGAAAGCCAATATGTTTGTGCATGGATTGAATGCTGACTGTAATTACAGCAAATCATTCCCATACTAGGGAGTCAGTTTAGTTTAGGAGACCTTCTTTGATTTGTCTGCATGCATATGAAATGTAGTGACAGTCAGTCAAGTGAGACTCACAGCAGGGAGGAGAGAAGTATGAGAGAAAACAGCTACAAACAGAACACGTCAGCATCACTGGAGAAATGATCCTTAGGAAACGACAGATTTTGGGGTGGAAAGTCCCACATAAGATTTTAAAGCAATGGAAGCAAAACCTGCTGGGCGGCAGGGGGAGAAGGAAGGGGAGGCAGGAAGCAGTTACCATTGGCAGGGATAATGCTGTTGTTGTGAGAAAGGCTGATAAAAGGATGTGTGTATTGGAATGAGACTGTAGAGAGGATGCTTTGATTTTCGTTTATTTTAATCTGAGACCAGGAAGTAGAGTAATGAATTAATGCATTAAAGAATTAAGAATTCTGGCATACCTAACTGCTGCTCTAAAACTTCCTACTCTGAAATTCTCTAATCAGAAATTAGCTCTATCATGGAAACTCAATTCTAGGGTACACAAGAAACTATTTAGAGGATGAGAGCTACACCTAGGGAACTGACCCCAAATAGCAAGGGTTTTGAACTGCTCAATGAAAAGATTAGGACAACGATAATGAGGAGTGGAGATCCCTGGGTCTGCTGAACGAAATGTTGGATTTGAAGCAGGACAGACAGTGATGATGTTCTTACTGCAGCTTTTCATGAAAGGAACACAGGACCGCTGAGATTACAATAGTATTGCAAGGGTTATGGGATACCAGCCTTCTTTTTTTTAGTCTCCTGGTATTGCAGCAACTTCATGAAAAATAGAGGAAATTGCTCAAAGTTGTTGCATCAATGGCTTTTTTCACTGGAAGTCTGTAGCTGCAGGGTGACTTGGGAAATCCAAAGGCTCTTGAAATACACATAAGGCAGGAGAATGTCCCTGCATTTATGATGTGTTCACATAGCTCTGGATCTGAATTTTATAAGACCCAAAGAGAAGCTGAACTATGTGTGTTTGCTGAATGTCTATTAATTTGGGAATACTTGAACTGAGCTCAGCTGCATGGCACAAACACATCTTTCCGTATGGTGAAAATAAAGTGGTGAAAGGTGGTGAAAGGTGGTGAAAGGAAGTAATTTAATCTTGCAGAAAACAAGCTACTGATTAGAAGATAAAGGCAGGCAAATTCATGGAAACACGAATAATCTTATTTTGAATTCATGGCACAAATGTCTTATTCTGGAAAATGATGGCTTGTTTAACTTGCGAAATTTTCAGATCAAGATTCAACATCTTTCTGAAGGTATAAGCTTGCTTTAGCTTGCCTGGAGTTATTGATTTGATGGAGGAAAGGGTGGGTGGAATTCAGTGACATATATTATGCAGGTCAGATTACATTAGCCCATTAATGCCTGTTGGCTTTAATATCCTTGAATCTATAGAAATTTGTGCAGTAGAGTAGCTAACAATGCTGACATTTTAAATTGACATCTTCAGATTAGAGAGCTGGAAAAAAAATGGGGCATTTTGTCTATGTGTTTGCTCTTTTCTTAGCAAGCATGAAGGTCAGAAACTTTTCTTCTGAAATAGAAAGTCTTTGCTTATATAGCAAAAGGTCCTTGTTCTGCAGAGGAGGCAGAATTCTTACCCTATTATAGTTAAATCTGGTATCAGGTAAAATCCATCCTATTTTTTTGGGGAAAGACTTTTATAAGAGTATGATGGCTTGCTAGCTGTACAGAACTCATTATATTTGTCAATAAACCCTGCTGTGCCCCAGGTCTATTAGGGTTCTTCAAAAACTACCTCAGTCTTGGATTTGTATACACAGTTGAATTCAGCCCTGAATTGGTAGACGGCCTGTGTAAATACGGGGCACATACCCAAAATGCATGTGGCTCTGGGTAGGAGTAACTCCCTGACCTTTGATGAATCATAGGGAGGCTCCATGGATCATGGAGACATGAATTGGAGATAAAATTATTCTAGTCACCCAAATGTGAATGTATGTTACAGGGATTTGGTAGTTAAATGCTGGCAGAAGCAGTCCATCTAACATATCAGTCTGTAGTGTATTGATTGGAACAGAAACCAGTGTGCCTTATTTGGACTAGCAGTGTTGACTGTGCTTCACAAATATGGCAATTAAGTGATATAAAGCAGCACATGTGGGGAATGTCGCACAAGAATCTGCACCAGCACACCTGAAAGAGAGCACGAACATCCTGACCCTCATCAGCTGCAAACCATGGGAGTCAAGAGGAATCGAAGTTAAAACAGCAAGATAATCTCCAAGAACTGTAGATATTGAAACACAGAAGTTACTGAAGACAAAGATGTAATGTTGTACCTGGGACTTTCCCAGGGGCTAATGGAAGCCTCCAATGTGGACTGAGGGGACAAAAGAATGTGTGTTCAAGGAAAACGGAAAGTAATAACATAGCAAAAAGTGGTAGCAGAAAGATGTACTTATACATCTAGGTACAAACAAGTTCAAGCAAAGGTGCGTGGACAATAATGTGATTAGTTGAAAAGGCACGTGTTCAGTAATGTCATTGGCTGGGAAAAGCGTATGATGTTGCGAAAAGTACCAAAAAGAAACTAACCAATATTAACAATTATTAACCGCTAGGCAGGGGTCTATAAAAAGCCTGTAAGCTTGCCCAATAAATTATTTCAGTTGCATCACAACTGGAGCCCGCGCCTCAGTTGCCACAAGCACAGGCATCCACTGCTGTTTGGCACAGCTGTGATGTGGCATACCATTATTCCCTACAACAAGCAAGAAGGCAGTTCTCCTAGGTCCTCCAACTTAATTTTGCTCTTGAGTGAAGGGAATGCTGTAATGTGTGCTCCCTGTTTCTTCGTCATATTAAAAATAATTATCTTAATTCAAGTGTAATTTAACCCTACATGATGTGAATTGTTGGTGTCAGAAATAGATACACTTATTTTACTTGATTTTCAGCATAGTTGTGTCAGCTTTAAAGTAATTTTGATAATAAATTGGTGAGGATGCTATATTTAGCTGATATCGGTGACAGATGCATACCATAACATTGTGTCTATGTGTGTGTGTAGATATATACATCTAATGAATCATTATGTTTGTACAGGTAAACTGTTTAATGCTCCTAGAACATAGATTTATGTGTGACTAAGTTATGGTAATAAAACTTTAAAGTGCGTTATCAGAAAGCCACAGCCTAAAGGCCACTGAAGAAGAATAGGATTGTAACGTTGGCTTACAGAAGTACAAGAGCAGGATGATAGTGAGAGGTTTAGAAGTGCAAGCATAGGCAGATAACAGAAGTCCTGGTCTATAAACACAAATCACAGTCAATTACAGGTCACTAAAGTAATGTAACCTTGGAAGCTGGGTAAAATAGGTTTTAAAGATAAAAAGAGAGAACAAAGAAGTCCCTACAGACCATACAAAATGAAACTCAGATATAACATGGAATTAGAGCAAGTGTCTGTATTAGCAAACATAAAAATAATCCCAAGCAAACCCAAGAGTGACAAAGAACAGCCCCCAAGACTTTAGACTGTGTGTAATTACATGATGTACCATCTTAAAGCGCACTCTCTTGTATCTCTTGCAATACAGATGAAAAACAGTGTGCTTGTTTTAAAGCCCTTGTCTACATTTGAACATATTTGACCATGATTGAAAGTGATTGAATTAGAATGGCTTAATGAGTCAGCTGAGTCTTGGCAGCTAATGGTGAGCTTGTTGTTACAGGCACCTGCTGTGCCTGTAAAATAAAACCTGTTAAGTTTAGCCATCTTTTTGGTGGATGTGATTAGGAGCAGAGGAGAAAGGAAGGACTGAAATCTGTCTAGCTTTTCAAAAAATTGTTTCCCTTTTCTGTTCTCATGCATATATTTTCTTTGAGTATTCCCTCGTTTCACTTAGAGCACAAATTTTTAACTGTTTTCGTAGTATAATGGACTCCTGCTAACTTTGTTTTCATCTTAATCTGAAATAAAAAATCTAAGGGACTCAATCACGCATTTGGTATAAATGTGTCAAGTTTATTTGGAAGGTTTTTAACAAAATGTGACATTGATAGTTTCTAAACAGGAAACATTTCAATGTACCTAGCAATATCTATGAAATGACTGTACAATATTAACAATTCTATTGGAACTCACAATTTTAGTGTACCTAACCAGTATCTTTTAACCAGAAATTCTTGTTTATTGCAATGCAATAATCTTATTATCCAGTGTACTGTTTCTGAACTAGCATGAGAAGTAGAAATGATGCAGCAAAAGCTTATTTCACAATTTTTAAACTTGCAAGATTTTATGAAAAATAGAAAATGAAGTTTCTAAAATTGGGTTTGTAGACTGGCTTACAGGTAATTTTTGGGAGGAAAAAAAAAGTATATTTTTTGTTGGCAAAGTCTTGGATCAGTATGATAAGTTTGTGATATTTCTGGTGAGGCAGACCATAGCATGGATCTCTGTACTTGCATGTGAAGTAGTGCTGGGAAAAAGTGACAGAGGAGGTGAAGATTCATGTTTAGAGAAGACCAAAGTAGCATTTCAGGGTACTAATTTTCAAGATATATATAAGGAGCTAAAGCGACAGGCTACTTGAATCACTTGTTTAGAGCATGTAAGCTGAAGTCCTCTGAGCTCAATGGGAGTTACTACATATTTGTAAACTCAGTGCTGGACCACTGAGGTTTTTCTGCCTGGCTTCTTTTCCTTGGGTTATCACTGACAGATATGGGGAAAATACTCCATGTCAATGGGTTTAGATAAGAGATAACAAGCAATTGGCATCTTTTGCTTAGTACAGGTAAGGTGGTCTCCACCAGTTTTTTTTCCAAACTTCTAAAAGGGTTTCTAAAGAAACACAACCTCTCTTTGACAAATTTACAACCCAACCTCTTTTTTGGCCTAATTTGACCTTAATACCCTTTCTCTACTATTTCTCTATCTAACTTAATATCATTTCTCTAAATGGGTAGATAATTTAGGCATATTTTTTCATCAATCCATGGATATTTTGTGTTCTCTTTCCCGTCAAATTATTCTCTCCACACCCTTACATTACTTTCATGCTTTTGGTAGGCTCAGTTTTCCAATGTCTATTTGGCTATGTTTCTTAGATTTGAAGCTAGCTAGTCTAAATTCTACTAGCTTTGTCGAAACAAATTATTTCTTTGCTGTAAGCCAAGATGCTTCTGTATGTGCTACTGCCCTTTCTGTGCAACATGCAATTGTGTAATTCACAGTTTACTATCCTGAAATAATACTGTTGATTTAGTTTCTTTTTTCATGTTTTGAAAAGCAACTTCATCTTGTTTCTTCACCTTCTAGCTATTCAGTTGAACCTAAGGAAATTGTATATTTTCTTTGCCTTTGCTGTAGAAAGGTCATTTCCTACACTTCCTAATTTATTATCATCTTTTAATTTAATTATGACACTTTTTAACCTCTTTCTGATTGTTAATGAAGATGAATCTTTGAATCTTTTCCATCATTAATATTGATGATGAATTGTGTGTTAAGAGTACAAATCCAACACCTACAGACCTTGTAAAACACCCTAAAGTTCATTCCACTGATATTTATTACTATATTGTTAGTCTTCTCCTTGTGTGTTTCTTCATCTGGTTGTCTGAGGTTTACCTGTTTATTTCCAAGCCGGACTGATTGAACATCAACAGGTAGTCTCAAATACTAGCAAAACTTTTGTAAAATTCAGAACTGACTCCTTGATTCCATAACATGTTAATTTAATTCAGTGTAACAGGCTTTTAATAATGCCAGAGTATTTCTTGTTGGTCAGTTAATGTTTGGAATACAAATATTTTTTAGGTTACCTGCTTTTTCTAGACTTGAAGTAAAGTTTGCTAGGCAATAACTGTCAGGCTCATGTATTCATTTTTGAATGCTAGTTATGTATTAGTTGTGTCTCAGATGAATAGGTGTCCACACATTTCTACTTGGGTCTTCCAGCACTGGCTGGTAGGATAGGGAATTAATTTACTATGTGACTCCTGGATTTGCTAAATTGTACTGCCTCCCCACTTTCTTATATTCCTGTTGCTGCCCTTTATTTGTAGCTAGGCTTCTTTTGCAGTTGTTTTCTCTTACTAAATAAATCAAGAAAGATACTTTGAGGGTAGTTCAGCTTTTGTACTGTGAAGTGTAGTTTTTCATTCTCTCACCCCAAAAGTGCTCTTTAAAGTGTTTTGGTGATGTCAGTTCACAGCACTATGACTTCTTTGGTAGTAATAAACCACTGCTCTGAGATGTTTCTTTCACAAGTATATCCTCTCCCATGTGAAGCTACCCCCTTGAAGACCTTTTTGTCAAGAAAATTACAATGGACTACTTATTTGTGCTAGGTAAGTTGAAAAACAGATAACCTAAATTATCTGCTGGGCTTTGCTGTGAGAATCAGAGATAACAGAAGCTACTAAAAAAATGTTTTGAAGCAATGCTTTTCCTAAGTCTTCTGGCCTGTGCTGAGATTTGTGATGATGTCTATTTACAGCAGACACTTAGTAGCCAAGATTCCTGAGCTAGATGCTTTTTGTTGTTGCAGAGGGAAGTAGGTCATTATATATACTGTGTAGTATGGCCTGTCTACTTTAGGCAATTTTATAGTCTTTAGACGGGGAAAGAAGCAGCTCTTTCACAGTACTATTCTATTCAAAACAGGACCCTGTATCAGATATTCTCTTTGGAAAAGCCTGTTTTTTTAATAATGAACATGGAGCAGCTACAGAAGATGATGTGGATATCTCACTGCATCTCCAGGAAACCTCATATTTTACAGTATTCCTAGACTCACAATGAATTAATGGGACTTAAAAACACAATATAAGATTAGCTCTCAGATGTAATGTCATGTGTAGATTCAGCTTATGAAGAGGTGTAAGCATTCACCAGCTGTGGGAAGGCCTTGAGTTAAAAATAATCTAGAGAACAGAAAATGTTAGTTGCATCCACAAATAGAATCACATCAGAAACACAGGGATTAAGTTCTTAACACATAAAAACCCAGTAACTTTAAAGGTAAACCCAGAAACACTGGTTTAAGCAAACATCAAATCAATGCTGGCAACAAAGATTATTGTCAAAATGCCTTGCAGAGCTTCACCTTTGAGGAAGAAAGTTCTAGAAGATTGATTACATCAAATGTTAAAAGAAGGCATTGTCTCTGCTATAGGTTGTTCATGGGTGTCTGCTCTTATTAGTACATTTCCTCTAGTGAGCAATTTTATATGGACTATGGGAAATTAAATGGTGCCACTCAGAGATCAGTATCTGCTGTCTGAGTTTCATGGCTCATTAAGTTTTTGAAGTGAACCTAGGTCCATTAGCAGCTAAGACATATATAAGGGTATATATTAAAAAGAGGGTATGCATATATATATGTATATTTATATATATATATTTATATGAGAAACAGTTCTGCAAGTGTTTCTGAACCTAAGCTGAAAATCATCTTTCGGTAGTAGGAAGATGCTGTATCATGTTCAAGTCTTGTCTGCAATGTTGCAGAGATTAGGCAGTCATATTATGGCAGCTTTACTTTTCAGAATGTGGTTTTTATTTAGATGACTTAGAAGCAGTGTCTATTTTCCAAAAGCAGTGACAAGAGCAGCTTTTGCCAGATTTAGAAGCATTCAATAGAATACGAAAAGCAAGGATTAAGATTTGTGCAAATGCTGAACTGGGACTAAAACCACAATCTGATAGTCAATTAAAAGAAATTAGGTCATTTTGAGAAACCATCAATACCACTGAAACTACATGCCTGACTGTTCTGTTAAAGCTTCCCCTTCAATCAGCTCACAAGATGTGCCTTTTGAACAGATTCAGATATGCTAATAAGCACTTCAGCTTAAAAGTGTTTGTCAGCAGTTTTAAAATATTCACGATTCAGCTCATTGAAATTGCTTTCCTAAGGTTTAGTGGCATGCTTGGGAGCATCTGTCACAAAGCTTTTCTGTAAAGAATCACACAGTGTGATAGCTTAGTTCCTATTTCAGGTGACAGAGCAATGCAATAAATAGTATGAGATGAGGCGATTTCACATTAATTTCTGCTGTTGAACACTTCTTCCTATAGAAATAGTTACTCTGGTATTCAACAACAGAAACTGTTCTCAAAGTAATGGCCCAGCTCCTCAGCTGCTGTAAACTTGTTCACTGGCTGCAAATTCAGTTGAGGTCTAGTGTAGTTCACAGAATCCTAAATGTGTGATACAGTAAGAGATTCCAGACAGTTAAACATATTTGGAACTGTATTTTTAAGTAGAGTTTGCCCCATAGTATTGTCTACCATAATATCTAACCCCACATTTATTATTTTCAATGGGGAAACATGTTTTTTTAAAAGCTTTGGAATTATCTGAAGATGAAAACTAAAATGTACCCTTCTCTGCGTACAAATTCAGATGAAAACCTGGGATGTAATTCTCCTGTCAAAGCTCATGTTTGGTCATTTCAAATTGCAAGGAAAGAATATAAATCCTTGAAGTATCTTAAAACTATTTATAAAAAAACATGAGGAGAAAAACATTCTTCCTACTTTTCCTTGCATTCCAGCAGGATTGCTCAGAGTGACTTTTAGCCACTTCACATTTATTTGTAAAAGGAGTGATGATGTTAAAAGCTGTAAAGTAATTTATTTTATATTTCTAGAGCCCTCCCAATAGATAATACATACTATTAAGTGAACTGGATGAATGACAACTGAATATGGGATCAGAAGTAATGTGTGCTTAAATAATCAAACAGAGTAAATAAAGACTAAATGTCGCCATTTGGCTGAAGCCTTGGAATGGGGGTACCAATTTAATTGCTAATGATGCCCTGGTGCAAGGTATTCTGAAAATACTCTGTAGCTGCTGAACTGTGAAATAAACGAGAGAGTGAAGTGTAAACCACTCCCATTACAGTGTAGGAATCCCACTTCTGATAGGGGAGGTAGTACGGGCATTTCTCTCTGTCTCTAGTTCCCACAGATAGTGCACTGGGTCTGGCTGGGATGGAGACCATTTTCTTTATAGCAGACTGTATGGTGCTGTTTTGGATTGCGATTAAAACACACCTTTTTGGGGTTTTTTGGCTATGGCTGAACAGAGCAGCACTGAGGCTTTATCTTTATTCTTTCTGCCACCTTCTGCCCCAGTGAGTAGCTGAGGGTGGGCAACAAATTGTGAGGGGACACAGCTGGGACAACTGACCCAGACTGGTGAAAAGGATACTCCCTACCATAAAATGTCATGCTTAGCAGTAAAATGGGTAGGAAGAAGAGACTTGTAGGAAGTGGATTTTGTCTTCTAGTTGCTGCTCAGAGACTAGCTGGCTATTGGTCTGCTTGTGGGATATGGAGAGTGGCTGCCTTTGCATCACTTTGATTTCCCTCGTCTCCTCTCTTTTTTTCATTTATTACATTGTCTTATCTCAGTTCGTGAGTTTTCCTGCTATTACTCTTCCTGTTCTCTTCCTGTCCTGCTGAGGGCAGGGAGTGAGTAAGCAGCTGTGTGGGTGCTTAGCTGCTGGCTGCAGCCAACCAACCAACCAACCAACCAACCAACCAACCAAAGACAAGTTGCAGTAATACTGAAAATGTCTCTCCCTGACCCAGTTCCTAGTATGGCTGCTAGTAAAATGGGAAATGGCTAAAGAAATGTGTTTGGATCCCTCCTGTCCCACCAGTAGGTCTCAGACTATTCCATCTTCTCATCATGCTTTTTGTCCTATTGGTTTTTTTCAGCACAGGTCTGGTTCTGAAAACTGCAATTCTTTCTTTTGAGTTGTCTGAGCGCTGTTAAAATCAATCTGTGTGAGAATACTGGTCTAGAATTCAGATGTTTTCATGCAGTTCCTTTGCACTTGGTGAGAGCAGAAAAAATCAGGAGGGTGAATGTTCCCTACTGGGCTTGGCATTGGAAAATTTGTCTTTCGCTCTCATGGTGTCACTAGTCTGGATTGACCAAGTGTAACGTATTTTCAGTCCAGATATTAAACATGATGACAGGAGAGAACTGAATAGTGTTTTATTTTACATGGTCTAGGAAACAATTATTTTGATGTAGTGATTGGAGCCTCTGTATTATGGGTTTTTAGGGTAAGAACAGATATGGTGTGGGGGTGGTTACATAGAGATAATTGACAAGAGCTGATAAAGATAGATAGGAGCAATGCTATGGGGATCTGTAACTTCAGATGCCATAAGTTCAAAGACATCTGAGAAGTAAAAGATAAGTGGTTTGTTTCTTAGAGAATACCTTTGTGAACTTAGTTCTCCAGAGAAGGGACAGGTTGCCTTTAGTGTGCCAAACCATGAAGATCTAATAAGCAAGAAAGGAAAAACCAAACCAAACCAAACCAAACTGCCTCAGCTTTCTATTAGAATAAAACCTTCTATGTTTCAGAGGTAATCTGATCTCTACCAAAGCAGTAACAGCTAAGCCTTGTATCTAGTTAGCAGTATGGTTATTTAACCCCAAGAGTCTCCTGTGGCTTCTTTAAAAAGCCTCTTTTATTCCAGCCATGCTACTTTTCTCTGCTACAGTAACCCCTGGGGAAGCTGTGTAGTGTAAGACTGTATTCAGTCTATATTACCAGCAAATCACTTTCACACTTGGTCAGGTCTCTTTGGATTGATTGTCTGCATTTACACTTTTGTTTAGAGCATCCTCAATTTGGCCTTGAGGCAAAACAGCAAATCATATGCTGACAGCATCAGTTTTGAGCTCTGTGATGAGATGTTCCTGCTTGTCTTCTAAAATGAGATCCTAGGTGCATCCAGCATGCTGCAATCACATCTGCTATGGGGAGGGCCCCAGGACCTGCCATGCAGGCTGCAGAAGACAGCACTGTCACATCTGCCGGCATCTGCCACAAAGTGGGATGGGGCATTGAGATTGCAGGATCTAAACTGAGTGAAACCTGCTTGCCCTATGTCTGGATTAATCTCAGATGCAGCCTGAGAATGAGTGCTAATGAGTAATACAGTTGTAGCCACCTTGCAGATTTCTCTGTGCTTTGAAGTTTGACTGGCATAGACTTTAGCTGATGTATAACTATGCTGGAAGCTCATAGTTAAACTCAGTGTCATGGGCAAGCACTGTTCCTTGATGATCGCTTTCTTTTTTGTAAAGAGAATTAAGTGAGTGTCTGAGATTATTTGTTGGCCAGTAGAAAAGTCAGCTGTTACTGTTTCCTCTTCACAATCCTACAGTCGTAGCATATTTGCCTGGTATATTTTCCCATGTCACTATTTAAAGTAATTTGTAAACTAGTTTCTGGGCTGTTTCCATGGCCCCCAGATGGGAAAATACTGATTCTATGCCTGTATAAACTGCAGTAGCACCTAAAATATAGGCATATTAGCAAAATTCTGGTAAGTGTAGATAAACATTATATAGCTCTGTGATGTCTTTGCAAATTTAACAGACCAACAGCTGTAAAAGATAAATATAAACAGCAAATCGTAAAGTCAGCAAGTTCAGACTGGGATAGATCACTATACTGAGTTCTACATGTGGCTGCTGATAAAAACCAAGCACAAACTGGGTAGCAAATTGCTGTCATGATAGACATGACAGTACATAGCTAGCTCACCCAAGTGGAGCCATTTATTATTTTACCCCTGTTAACTTGAAGAAATTGAGGTACATGTTTTGACATATACAGCATTGAAATAACGTTGCAATACAGGAATTTTAGTTGTGGGTGGTACAGTTCCTGCTCTTTGTCTGTTAATTCTATATATCATGGACAAATTGAAGATAATCTCTCAAGAGCAGTAAAAATGCTGTCTGCTAAAAGTGACAAAGATAATGAAAAAATACCCTTTTTTTGGAAGGAGATTCTAGTCATAGATTTCTTTCTGCACTAAGAGAAAATCTCTGACCTAAGAAAAAAAAATACTATATTACCTCACCAATTGCATATGTTATCACCTCGTGTCAAAGGGACTGCAGAGGGAGTAAAGATAAACCAGCTGTGGATTACTCTTGTGGGCAACTTTTTTTTAATCTAATCAGAAAGCACATGCCAAAGTGTGATGCTACCCTGTCCAAAGACTGTCTGAAGAGTCATTTATAGACATGTCACATGAGGGCTCTGCTTGTTTGCTTTGTGCTTTTCTGGGGATTTATACTCAGATTTCCGAAAACGGATTTTTCATGTTCAATGGTGCATACCAGAAAGTAATCTTTTTTCAGATTTAGCACTAGTTTTCATTAGCAGAGTCACTAATATGTCCCATTGAAATATGGATTTATTATCATGAGGTGCTTCTTGTGTGAGGTTTATTTCAGTGTTTCTGGGAGCTCAGAATAGCTGTGCAGGTGCATTAGAATCAGCTGCAGAAGCAGGTAAAGTGCATGCAAATATATGATTTCTGTTTCTGCTTTCCCTCTAACTCTTTCTGTTCTCTTTCACACTCTTTTGCTCATATTCTGATTTTTTTCTCACCTTCAACAGTGCTTGGCTCTCTACTTCATATTTGTTGGCCTGCTCAAGGCACAGGTCCTCTTTGTGAGCTGTGGTCTTGGAGTACTTCTCTTTGTGTTGCAACACATTTGCTTTTGCAAGAGTTATGTATTTTTGTTTTTTAATAGGCTAACAGCATCTATATATAAAAAGTGACAAAAATAGTATTTCTCTGCTTTCTCAGAATAAGGCTTTGTGTAGCTCAGTTGAGCAGCGGAACATCTGAAAGTGCTCATACGTGATATGCAACATCCCCCACCTAGTGTGCCCTTCATCATGACTCTTTGTCGCCATGATGTAGATGTATCTTTCTGTCAACATGAAATCCTTATGCTTGAACTCACTTTGAAATGTGCAGATTGCTTGACCCTTTGCTCCTGAGTTAATTCTCCAGACTGCTCTGTGGGTTCTGAGATGCTGCCCGAACCTCAGCCCTCTCAATTTCTGTGTTATGCAAACTGTTGACTAGCTGATGCTGGTTGTTTTTCATTTCCTGTGGCTTTCCCTATTCTAATAAACTGAGGATTTCCAATCAACATGTTCTTAACTGGACTGAGAAATCTCTCAGGTTCTAGTTTTTGGTACAGATATTGTGGGTCTCTAAGGTAGTAGGAGTGACCTGCACCTATGTGAAAAGGTGCTTCCAACTGGCAGAATTAAAGGACAAGCTGAGCTGCTTCTCTGTAACTGGAAGGTGTTAATCACTTGTGTGAAGTTAAAATTAGAGATTAAGACACTGAAATTTATGGGTGTAGAGGTCAGTGAGCTCTAAACTTCTGTTATGGCAAATAGATACCCAGTCAATGTCACCAGTGGAAATATTTAGGTCATCAGATGCTAAATATGAACTTTATGATGAGCTGAATTGCTCCACTGACTGTATCAATTATAGTGGCTGTTAGACATCCATTTTGGATGTAGACATTAATAATTGTATATCTTAATTTGGGTTTATCTCATCATTTAGATGTGTTCCACTTGCCTGAATATAGATGTTTTAGTGCCATTAGAGATGGCCCCATGGTAATGAAGGCATCCACACAGATCTACCAGATAAGATGTAGCATCTACAGGAGTCTTCTGTCCCCTGCAGTGACAGCCAGAGGCTTGCCAGTGCACATTAGGGCATTTGGAATGCCACCAAACACCTGTGTATAGGCATCTGAATCCTACTCTTTGTCTGTCAACACCCAAATGGTGAAAATGAAAAGTCTTCCTAGTGCCAGCTTGCACTGCAAAGAACTGGAGTGTGCATTGTTTTACCTACGGAGTAGTTGTCTGTGATCTTCTGCAACATGGAGACAATATATTCGTCAGACTGGAGGAAATCAATCCAGAAAGTGCATGAATAATAAATCTCAGAGCTGGGCTCTCTTTTGAGGGTGATACTTGATGTTCTAGATAGGTGCCATGACCAAATGGAAAGTGTTGAGTAGTTTTCCATTTTTAAGCTTTGCATATTTGGAATATGGCAGCATTGGTTGTGATATTATCAGCATTGGTCAGTAGCATGTTGTGCAGAGAAATAAATGGAGTTGGGAGCATTACCATTTTCTGCTGTAGGCAACAGAAAAGAGAGAGGTGATAGAGAAGGCTACAAGTTTCTCTGCAAATTTCCCCACTGCTACTGCCTGCTACACTACATTGTATTTCTCTTTCCCTACAGAGTTGGAAAGCAAGGAATATTTACTTTTCAATGGGATTTTCTTCTGTTCTGTTTGCTTTGTATTCACTCTGAATTAGAGCAAACAAAAACAATTTCTAACTCCTTCAAGCCTTTGAAGATATCTCCCCCCACATCTGGAAAACTGCTGTCAAGGCCCACACTGAGCTTTTTTTCCCCCAGTGAAGCTTTGTGGTCTGAGGAGCTTCCAAGACTCTCTTTACATTTTGAAATAAATGATTTTTTGCAAAGGCAGAGCAGATAAGAGGTATTAGAGCCTTCTGGCTTGGGATATTAGCCAGAGCATGTCTTCACTAAGCTGAAGTTTTGAAGCTATTTCTAGGTTATTCGAATCTTTATGGCAGACCTCAGGGTCAGAGAGCCACTACTTCTACATTACTTGTCTTTGTAACACACATATGTGTCGTGGTTTAAGCCAAGCCGTAAATCAGCCACGCAGTCTCTCACTCACTCCCCCGCTTCCTCCCTCAGCTCCCAGAGGGATGGGGAGGAGAATCGAAAGAATGTAACTCCCACAGGTTGAGATAAGAACAGTTCAGTAACTAAGGTGTAACACAAATCACTACTGCTACCACCAATAATAATAATGATAAGGGAAATAACAAGGGGAGAGAATACAACCGCTCACCACACTGATACCCAGCCTGATCCCCACAGTCCTCTAGCCCTTCCGGGTAACTGCCCGTTACATCCTGGGCATGACGTGCTGTGGTATGGAATACCTCTTTGGTCAGTTT
>WYDI02012974.1:0-17735 GCA_009867235.2 Psittacus erithacus | reverse complement strand
TTATCAGCACTGTTCTCAGGCTGAAAGTTAGAAACACAGTGCTGCACCAGCCACTAAGAAGGAGAAAAAATGACTGCCACTGCTGAACCCATGACAGTAGGCTTCAGTGCACAGACTGAAAAATCAAGGAGTAGCTTTATAATTTAAATGTTAGCGCAAGCACCGCTTGAAAAGCTGTTTATTATTTGGTTCATTTGTGTTTCTGATCTGATTTTGAACCAGAAGTATTTTTTAATGATTACTTATTTACCATGTACTGGAAATGTCACAATAAATATGCCTGGTTTTCCTTACTGTATACTGATTTAGAATATTGTAATAAATAATAGTATATTTTTATTACGTGTATTAAGTGCATCAAAAAACCTACACCGTGGGACACTGAAAAGAAATGCTTTCCAAATATTTCAAAGTCTATATAAATAGAGGTGACAGATAATCAGAAGGAAGATGGAGCTCCAAAGAAATTAAACATGTCATCCAGTATTTCAGAACAGGTTAGTGACAGAGTCAGAGGTGAGACCCACATCACCAGAGTGGTTAGCCAAATGACCAGAGTTTACTGTCCTTATAATATCATGAAACTTTAATGAGCAATTCGAAGGAAAACTAGTGATGAAAAGCAGTTTATTATTTTAGAGTCATAGAATATTAATATTAAATAGGTTTTGTTTCCTTTGGTAAGAAGTATAATCTTTTGGTCAGGATTCCATTAGTGTGTTTTTCTGTACCCTCCCTTCTGACAGCCCCACCCCCTGCTATATTTTAGGCAATGTATCAAGTCGAGGGTCTTAACTGTTCTAGAAAAACTCTCAAATCTCAACATTTTACACATACATGGTTGGTGTAACATTTAATTTACTTTTTAATTGGAAAAACTTCTATAATGACAAATTTAAATGTAGACTGAAGTTCATTTTCTGGCCAAATTTATTAACATACAATAGAAATTAATAAAGCATTACAGCAAATTGTTACTCAAATACCAGAATTTATTTTTGCTCTCTTAGGGAGAGCAAACTCATAAAACCAGATATGGACTTGGATAAAAGAATGCCTTGGAGTAGGCTTTTAAAATTGCTTTTATGTAGCCTACTAAACTGTATAATAATTTATCATTACTTGATAACACTGTGACTAGCATGCAGTATAATTTACAAAGTTATTTCGTCATTCTTCAGCTAGTCACTATGTATCCATGTGGATACAGGTGTGGTTTTCGTGCATTTCAGCGAGGAGTAAGGAAGGACGAATAGAAATCCTGTCCTGGGATATAACCACTATTTCTTAGCAGTAAATTCACAAGAAGGAAGATCCTTTTGGTTGCAAGATCCCTTTGGTTGCAAGATCCCTATAACAAAGAATTTTGAAAGAGAAGGCACAGATGTGGTAATAGTTAAAAATTTTAAGGATCCCTAAAAGTAAATATCTCTAAAATATTTTTTTTAATTCAGAAGTTAGAAACACTCTTATGTAAGGATTCCTTTTCCAAATTCACATCTGCTCACCTTGCTAAATAACCTACTGCTACTTCTAATGAGTTAGATTTTTATTGTGATTTTTATCAGGCTTAAATTTTGGTTAAAATTATGCCAAAGAAAACAACAGCAGATGCAGTTCTTGTTGGCTAACAGTATAGACCATTTATACCCTGAAATGTCTCATTTATCAGTGAAATTAAAATGACCTATATAACTTAGGTTAGTTTGTGAGATATTTAGGCAGCAACGTTTTGCCTCATTGCTCATAGAGAGAAAAGGTGTTTTCAGAATACGGAACTGTGGAAATATTGTCCTATTAATAATTTGCAGCAGAAATAGCTGAATGCAATAATTATTGCTAAATGGTGTAAAGAAAGTCTTTTTTCACAGTTGATGTCCAGCTACTAACTCTTTTATGAAATGGTACGACTGGAGATCATACTTAAGCTTTTTGAAATCATGGCTATTTAATGGCAGTCTTATGGATATTTAATGACATTTCCTAAATGATACAGTCTTTTTAAAGGAAAGATATGTGAAAATGCTCTGTTGAAACAGTTGTGGGTATGTAAGATACATAGAAATCTTTTGTTTCTGATGGTTGGCTTATCAGAAATTACTTATATACAAATAGAATACAATACATGTGAAATATTTAACAATTGCTGTAGGAAGAGAAAAAAGTATTTCAGATAGAATAACATTTTAGCAGGCAAGTCAAATGTATATACTTCAGGCTCAAGAAAGAAGTCTGTATGCCGGTAATTTTTTCTCTCAGCTTTATCATTTGGCCTAAGAAAAGATTTTCTTCTTATAAAAATTTTATTTTTTAACATATCCTCAGATGATCACAACTGTAATGGTACTTGTATTTCTATAATAAGTATATATAAATAGTATAAGAAAAAACTCAAAATCCAAGGCATCTGTTATTGCCATATCACATTTAACTTCTAATAATTTCAAGGTAATGCAAATTACAGAAGCAAATAAACCCCTAATTTTCATCAACCATGTCCGTAGTCTTTCAGTGTAAGTAGCGTTTTCAGCTTGGCACTGGAAGCAGTGGCAGAGCACAGGATGACTTGCTAGTCTGCTGGCCCACCTCATTGTCTTAATAAGCACTGTGTAATGAAAGATTACAAAACTTATTTGGTCTCAGATTGTTTAGTTGAGATACTTCTGTAGGACTAGCTTCAGTTTAAAACCAATTGAACCAACCTGACATTCTATGATTTGGATCTTCCGTAGTAGAGGGCTATGTTCTGTGGTATTCCTATGCCATGGATTGTTTTGTGCAGCATCTTACAAGATCAGTTAATTCATTTATAAAATATGTGGAGTGAAAAGACCCCACTCAGCAAAAGCTATGAAATTACAGAGTTTATAATGTAAGTCTGTTGAAAAATTGAGGTTGAAATGGCCATGCCATAGTTCCCAGCCAAACTCATCTTCATATAAGCCACAGAGCATTTGGAAAGGGGAATGCGAGATGAGCAGGACTGAGGGCAGAAAAGCTGAACTTGCTTTACTTTTAGCAGTAGATACTGTTCTGTATGTTCCCTATGTAGAAGTTAATATAAGTGAGACTTAGGAAACCTGAACCTCATCTATGCTGTTAATAATAAAAACGTTTTTAAAATAAACAATAATCATAGAAGTAATGTCAGTATCAGTAAGAGGTTTTCTTTCCCCCTATTTTGAGAAGAGGAAGTATTCACAAGTTATTTTGCCATAGTGATTCTATGTGGAGTTCCAGCTTTTTATGTGTAAACCTCTTCAATCTCTTGTATCATTTTCTTTGGCCAGTTTTGGTTTTGTTAGATATGCCTGTGCTTTCCAGGGAAAGAGTCAGCAGGCAGAAACAGGAAATTAAAACAGCTGCTTTAACCAAACTCCATTCCCAAAACCACTAAAAATTACTTAAAAGCACTAGACTTCACAATCAGTTTTAGAGCATGTATTTTTGAGGTCAAAAACCTTTTTAGATAAACCTATGAAGTGACTGTGAATTACAGTATGTGAAAGTGTAAGAAAATAAGACTAAGTGAAATAACCCTGCAGTGTAATATTACCAATATTACTAATAGGCTAAATGGCAACTAGCAGTTTTATTTCACTGTTTTCTTCAGGCTCAGTGCCGTCCAGTCTGAAAAGCCCTTGAAAATATGGACTGCAGTCAATCAGACAAAAAGAAAATGAATTCAAGTCTCCTAAAGGAAAACAATACAAAACATCCTAAAATAATAGAAGTAGAATTCAAAAATCCTTCCCCTTTTGCCTTTCAGATTTCTTGCTGAGCATTCTCAATAATGACATTGAAAGTGATTAATAGTGCTAAGTTTTAGGATATGTAATTGTTTTGTACAACTGTGTTTCCTTAGCTACAGCTTTGAGGGGGACAGTTTCACAAATATTCATAATACTCTGAACAGCCTGAGTATAGGCAGTAATACATGCAAAACAATGAACTTTTGACATTTCATGTATTTTAAAACTATTTCTCCCTGTTACTTTCATGCAACTGTTCTTCTAAAAGGGGAATTTTTATCAATAAGGAAGGAATAAATCATGCATAAAATAACTGTTTGGTATTCTGATAGCTGGATTTTGCATAAGCAGCAAAAAGCTGCTGTAAATTAAACGGCTCCTGCTGATCCACTTCCTTTTAATACACGGTAATGGAGGCATTAGTTAACATTAAGGCAAACACAATTATCTGCTGACTACACTGTATTAAAAATAGCAGTAATAATTCTTTGTCTTCTTCCATCATTGCAGGTACATTATAAAATTAGTTCATGTAAATATGTTGGACAGCAGTAAAATACTTCTTAATGATTTCCTATATGCCAATGTGATCCTTGGCCACAGAAGTAATTTCTAGTTATGAAGAAACATATTAGCCATGCTTAGTATAACCTGTTTAAAATTACTTTATTTTCAGTGAGCACAGTGGTAAACATGAAATAAACATTATTATTATTATTATGTATGCACCTATATATAAATAATGTGTTTTCCTTTATATTTGTCTTGCACCCATGTATGGAAATATGGAAGATGGCCACGTATGGTCCTTTGTCCCCAGAATCCTGTTGTCTCCAAGCAGAACTCCTGCAGCTGCCTAATAATGTATCTGAGAGAAAGATGGAGGAAAAGTCAAACAAACATAATCTATATCCCTTTCCAGAGGGTTCAACCTCAGGAACTTTACTTTGTGTGGTGGTTTGTAATCATTCTTCCAGAGTGTTCTGTCCAAAAAGGAGAAGACCCATGTTTTGATTTTGTGCATAAATAAAATGTTTGTCTTAAGTATTTGTTTTTAGTGACATTTCTACTAATGTCTGTTACATTATTTACCCAATAATTTCATATTCAGACACAATTATTTGAATATTATTCATTTTTTTCAGATAAGTGAAAACTCTGGGAGAAGTTATGCCTGAACCTAAAGCAAACATAGTTAATCTATGCTCACATCAGTATCAATGAGATACTGATATTTCTATATGCTTTGACAGCGAGAAACCCATTTTTTATTGTTAAAATAATTATATTTTTTGCAAAGAGTGTCATTCTGAGCCATTATTTTAAATTATAAAATGTCAGAAATAATACTGCATAAAAATATGTATATTCGGGCTAAATTTTGCTTTTAAGTTATCTCTGAGACAGAAATTCTTTTAAAAGATCTGGAACTAATTCTGAAGCATGTTGCAGAGCTGTTGTTTTAAAACAGATAAAAAAGGTACAAAAATATTTTTGCTGATAACTTATGACTAGAGACATTTTTGCTTTTGGAAGTATATTTATTTATAAATAGAAAATACAATTTTAAAATCCCTTTACAATTAATAAAAATTGTTTCTAAAACCAAGTTATGTTGCTGAGAACTCCAAGCACAACTTTATGACAAATAATTCCTCCTATGAGGAACTCCACGTATTTTCAGTACTAAAATTTGAATCTCTTCTTGTTGGCTTATAGAAATTCTAGGCGTTAGTTTTACTCATTCTGTAGTAACTTACTTGACCCATCTGTAAAAATGAAGACAACTTTTGGCCTGGATTGGTTATTATATATATACTATGTTAGCCAGAACTACTCCTCTGTCCACATGTCATTTAAGTAGTTACATTTTATAGTTAACTCATTTGATCAGAGAGAATGGATTGACTTTGATCACTCTGACATGGATCAAGTCCAGAGTGTTGCAGTTCAGAGTGTTGCAGTCCTCTGTTCTTTTTTGAGAAAGATCTTTTCTAATTTTTTGCATCCAATGCATCAAAGAGTGTCTTTTCATATTTTATTGACATTTCTGCTACTTTTCTCAGACAAGGTAGGATGCACATATTGGAATGCTAGTGTGTTTGTTTTCTGTAGCCTTCAAGGGGACCATCACATTTTTAATGAAGGTCTTGGGTGTACTTCTAAGCTTACTCCCTTCTGCCTCATTATGTGCCCAAGAATTGTACCTGAGATCTGCCTTTCTAAGTCTCAACTGGATTCAATACAAGTTCTGTGAATATGAGTATTGAATGTTTACCTATTCATAGCAAAACAAACTGCAGATAATAATGCTAACTTATATGGCCTTACTATATATGGTGGATATGGAAATTACGAACTCTTAAGAGTCACATGAGAATGACAATCTCGCAGCAAACTTTTGTTTACCAGGCTTGGTGTTCCAATGATAGTTATAAACTTGATGATGAGTAGCACACTCTGGAATCTGAACACAAATACATTTGAACTGGAAAAGATAATGCCCAAGTAGATTATAACTTTGTGTGTGTGCTTCAACCCTTAGATTGTCATGGAAATTTGCTTTTAAATGCTGGGAATCTGTAGGGATGCATATATATATATATAATGCATATATATATGCATTGCCTTTCTAAATGCAATTTATTTTTAATTTATTTTAAAGAAAGAAGTTTCCATACCCTATGAAGATGTCTCAGCCTGTTGAAGCCTATTTTAAAACACAGTATTACAACTCAGTATTTGTTGTTATTTTTTATCCCACATGCTTCCTTTTATTTGAAAATGGAGTATTTTGGATATTATTCAATGGGAAATCAGCTTTTCTTCAGAAGAATTATGCTTGTAATTTGGAACACTTTTTAGACTCTCTTATGCTCTGTTTCATTCACAGCCCTTGAAATATTAGTGGTGTGCATTGCCTTTGAATATGAGAGTACATTTCTTTTGCTGTTCCCTCCTGGGAGAGCTGTCCCAGGGCTGATTATATGTTATATTAGGCTGCTTGGTTCCCATTATGCTATTTATTATAGGAAGGCCTTGTAAGAGAATGCTTTTGACATACTCTAGCTCTCTCAGCTCTTTTCTGTTTCTTGCCTCTATTTTCTCATCATGATTCTTTAGGTCACACAAAATAAGGCTATGTTTATACAATTTACACGTATTAGCATTGAAACACATCCTTATGCACACTGCTTGTACAGCCTCTTGAGCATGTTTTGGAAGTTACTTGTTTCACTTAGTTTTATAGGGGCCATTTTTGAGGCAAAGCCTACTACTGTGTGAAAGGGATAGGTGCTTCCCAGCCTCCCTACAAAGGGGTCATGAATTCAAGTGCTATTTTTTCTACAGATCTACATCTATTTAAAAGATGGCTGGGGAGGGCTGTACAGTGTTTAAGTATTCTGAATCATCTGAAAGCTATCTTGATTCTTTTGACAAGGTGGTTTTATATATATGTTCAGAGGGAGATCAGGTTGAAATCATTAACTTTTGTATGGCAATGGATCTTAATATTTGCTTTAAGAGAAACATTAGACTTGTGCATTTTCAACTAGTGCAGTGTACTTTGAGGACAACCATATTGGCCTAAGGCATTCCTTCAACTGAAATTTATTATAAATCATTTCTAAAATGCACAAAACGAAAAGTTCTCTTTTGAGATATCAAATAGTGCATATTTGACTAGTGTATTTTCACACATTTGAACTAAGTTGTCCTAAAGGCATTTGATCCAAGGCATCATCCAGTACATAGTAATGGAACTTAGGAAAGAAAATCCAGACGTGCTTGTCTTTTAGGCTTTACCTATTCATATGGTAGATGCTGAGTTTATGTTAAGATTCGGAATTTGTAACAGAGAAAAACTAACAGCGACTGAGTTGTAATAAATGAAAATCATCATAGTGGTTTATCCTATGTTAGTAAGGAAGAAGTGTATGTTTCTTTATTATTTCTCAGTATAAATTATCTGTCTCCAAATTTCAGAGTAAAATGGAGTAAAAAAATAACTTTGGTATTTATTACTTACATTATCCCCTGTGAAAAATGTTAGTTGGTTTCTTCCAGTGTTTCCAGAAAGGCCTACTAACAATCAGATTTTCATCAAATTATCTTTGTCTTTTGGATGATTTTGCTCTAGTGTTACATTCTTCAGAACATAATCTCCTGATTATTTTCTCTGTTAGTTTTTAAAAATAATTCTGGCAAGAATATTTGTATTGTAACTTGTTATTCAAAGATTCTTCCCCAGACCTTGACCACTTTTCTTGAAAATAAACATGTACATGCAAGAAATTAGGGATAAAATATCTGAAATTTGTTTAGAAAATTGACTTCTTCCAAAAACCTAAAGAAAGTAGGAAGAGCAACAGTACCTGAAGGGACTGTACTCTTGTATTTGGTACCACTTGACCACAGTCTAATATAATCTTAAGCTGAAAAAGATCTGTGTATTTATCAGTATATTTTGGGGAGCCTCATGAAGCACAGAATGCTGTTCAGTTTCATGAGTTTGCTGCAGTCACATGGTGTTACCTCTATTATTTCTATGCAGTTTTCAATCTCCCATTCAGGAATATTTTATTTCAACACATTCTTTCTACAGCTCTGTAGTATCAGATCTTTATACCTTCAAATGCTTTGAAAGGCTTCTATATTTCAGGACAGATGCAGGAAAATCTGAGCGAAAACTTTGTGCTTTTGTGCCATTGCATCGTTTTTGCCTTTCCTAGTGGCATCATGATAGGATTATCACAGAATCACAGAATGGTTGAAATTACAAGGGACCTCTGAAAGTCATGTTGTCCAACGTCCCTGCTTAAGCAAGGCCACCCAGAGCCATTTGCCCAGGACAATGCTCAGACAGATTTTGAATATCTCCAAAAATGGAAACTCCATAGCCTCCTTGGGCAGCACATACCAGAGCTGTCACCCTCATGGTGAAAAAGTGTTTCCTGATGTTCAAAGGGAACCACCAGTATTTCAGTTAGTGCCAACTGCCTCTGGACACCACCCAGGAGAGCCTGGATCTGTCATCTTTGCACCCTCCCTTCAGGTATTTATAAACATTGATGAGATCCCCCTTTCAGCCTTCTCTGCTCTAGGATGAACAGTCCTGGCTGTCTTAGCCTTTCCTCATAGGAGAGGTGCTTCAGTTCCTAATCCTCTTTGTGGCCCTTCATTGCACTCTCTCCAGTATGTCCACTTCTCTCTTGTACTGGGGAGCCTGCAACTGGACACAGTACTCCAGTGCTGAGCAGAGCGGAAGGATCACCTCCCTTGACATTCTGGCAGTGCTTTGCCTAATGCACTCCAGGATACTATTAGCCTACTTAGTGTTAAAGGCACATTGCTGGCTCATTATCACTAATGGGAGAACATTTTGAAGATGGAGATGTACCAAATACTGTCTCCTACCAGAGTTCTCTTCAGAAGCATATGCTGTATAAGCAGCTGGTTTTTTACCATCTTCAGAACCATGATACCTTAACTTCAAAGAGTACTCTGTAATCAGGTAATGGGAAAAATACTGTGGAGACAGCCAGTCATAGGAGATATAATTAGCCATGTTTGGAAAAACAGTTATTTTGCACAGTCCAGAATAACACTGTAGCCTTTCATGAGACACTTTTCACAAGATCCTTGATAAGCATGGGGGGGGAGTGTTCCATATAATTTTTTGCATGCTAAGATGGTACCAAAATAGTGACGGAATATAAGAAATGTTGCTTTATTATGTTTATTTTTTCATAGAATTTTAGAATGGTTTGGATTGGAAGGAACCTTTAAAGATCATCTTGTCTCCCTCTGCGCACAGATACAAAACGACCAATACAAAAGAATCATCTAGTCCAACCCCCTGCCATGGTCAGGGACATCAAGTTGCTCAAAGCTGGATCTTTTGCATTTACTTTATAAGATACCTTGGTATTCAGCTGTCAAAGAATCTGTTAGGCAACCTGTATCACTGCACTATCACTACTTCCTGCTGAAGTACCCTCACATATTGTCCACTTTCTCCCAGACTCACTGCTTCTTGGTGAAGTAGAATTGTCTGAACTATTCAAGGGAATAATTATTTTAAGTGACATGACATGATATAATAGCTGACGAGCTTGCTTTATGTGCAAGGTTGGAAACTGAAGTTGTATTCTTTTCTTTTTCACAGAGAATATTTTATTGAGATTTTACAAAATTTTAGGTAAATGACTGTTCAGATAACTGTTAAAATAAAATCAGACAAGCTTCTCTAATTCTAAACACATCTTCAGTTCTTCATGCATTCTAGCTAAATGCTGGATGTTTAAGTTTGGAGCTGATTTACGCAAAACTTTCAGCAGTTAGAAACTAAATTTCAACTTTTTAAGCTTGACTACATTTCTCTTTTCAATACTAAACAATAATACGCTTTCATTGTCCTTTGATCCTTCTACATAATCCCTTTTGGTTAACATTATGTTTAAGTTCAATACCAGAAAATTCAGCTTTGCAAACTCCAAGTTGTCTGTAAGAGTTCTTTCACGTCAAAAATAGTATGTTTGCCCAGAGAAGTTTTAGCTAATATGCAGCTTTTAGATATGTTAAAGAACATCCAAAGTATGCTCATTTCACTGTCCTAAACTAAAATTATACTTAAAAAAGAAAACCCTATAAAATATAATAAAGATCAAAGGACATCTCTTTCCTCCCACCCCCAGGAGTAGGAAAGTAAGAGAAAAACATGACAAAGGGGATGAAAATGGAATTAAAAAAGAGGCAGAAAGAGACAGATGAAACATTAATACTCAGTGTGAAGGCTTTCACTTCACTATTCTGCAGGATAAATGGTCATGACCCCACATGAATTTTTCAAGGAAAAGCATTTTTAAATTATTTGATGCTATTTTTGCAATAATTTAATGCTTGTTGAGACATTTTAAAAATAGAAGCATTACTGAATTGATTATCAAAAGACTTCTATTTCTGACAACTGTTGTTACTAGGGTTTTCTAAAGTTTCAGATAATTACATATTAATGTTAAGAAATATTTTAAGCAAGACATCACCTCATTTAGGCCAGTCATAGCAATTATTATGGCCTCGAGCAAACATAAATTATCTTTGAAAATACTTCTTCTTTGCTACATTTTACTTGCAACTAGAAGACAAAAGAACTCAAAGAGCAAAGCAGTAATATAAAATGAGAAAATGAAACTGCAAAATCTATGCATTATTTAAAGTATAAAAATCCTATACGTTTGAATATTATCTAGCACTGTTCCCACATTTTAAAAAGGATTGGAGGATGGCTACAGGTAGCACAGTCTGGCAAACTTCAGTATCAGAAAAAGTGACAGGAGATAATTAAGGACAAAGCAATGAAACGCTTGGATAAATATATCCAAATTAAATATAAATGCCGATAAGATCAAACCAACCTGGTTGCCACAAGAGTAAATCGTGCATTCTTGACCTGCTAAGTTCCTTGAGTCAACAGTACAGCATACAAAGGGCATCATGAGGAAGTAATTTACTTTGATTTTTCAAAAGGGCTTCTGATAAAATCTCTCACAAGAAACTAGCAAAAAAAATAAATTAGGCACAAGGTAAGGCAAAATTTCTAAGGATTAAAAGTGAGTAAGCTAAAATAAATGGTTTTAATAAATAGCTTCTTCACAAACTGGGGAGAAATTTTTAGGAGGCAATATGAAACACTTAAGGTTTTATAGTTTTACTCAATAGCTGATACTTTACTCTGGTTTAGTAATTATGCTACCTAGACTGGTGATTTCCAGGAATTCTCTTGTGACTGCCTTTTCATTACAGTTCACTGGTAGCACCACTGATGTGTTTTAGGTATCATTTGATTTTAACCACACAGTTTTCCATTATTGTAGCTTCACAGAATCAAATTGACATTGCTGCCGTTCACTCTTTCTGACTTTGGTGCTTTTTTTTTGCCAATGTCACTTGATGCAGCTCAAGTATTTGAGTGGGTGTTTAGTAAATTAGATCAGAAAACCAATCTGGATTGAAGTTAATCCCTTATCCCTTCCAGCAAAGAGTTAGTGCTTTGCCAGGTTACTTTGCTGATTCAGTTACCATGAAGCCACATAAATACATCTGATGACATAAGAGAAGGGAATAGAGCAAGGGCAGGAATGTGGCTGCAGGGGATTCCTTCTTCTGTTAACAGCTCCCATTTACACTTGTTTTGCGTTATTTTTGAAGCTGTGGCTAACTCTGAATAGAACAGGTAGTTAAATCAGTTATATCCAGTTCAAACTTGAACTCCTGTAATGGGTAGTGCAGATGTAAATGCAAATGGTGAGAGATATGTGATAAATGCAGTGATGAAAGGTATCTTAAAAGGATGATAATAAACTATGCTACCTCTTTGAGCTACATATTGATTTTCACCAGGCAGCTATACTGGGATCCACTTCACTTTACCTGAGCTTAACAAACAGTCCAATTGGTAAGAATTATTTGAACTAGCAGAGTTTTGTCTGCATTGTGATTAAGCATACATAAAAATGTAACCAAAGTTTATGGAATGCTTGAAAGTTTACAAAACAAAATGTAAGCATGCATGATGTACTGCATCAAACATGCATATAAATGTAACATTTCATGTGTATTAAAACAGATCAATCTTCAGTCTTTCATTTCAAGTGGTTAGTAGTAATAGAGACAGGAAAAGCTGATTAATTAGGTTAAATGCTAGCCTGAGTGCTGTCTGTCACACAGAAGTCCCACAAAGCAGTAAATCTTTCACCATTCAAATAAATTAATTTAAGAAATAGCTTAAGTAACTTATTTAAATTTTGCTGAAAGAAATGTAGAGGTGAGAAAGATGTAACAGAAAGTTCCTCATTCTTTCGTATCTTGATTACGCCTGAACATTTTGACCAAGGATAGTGAATAATGGATATTGAAGAGAGTTTTTTGCTATTTAGGTACTCATAACAAGCAAGTGACAGCCAAAGCATTATGAGCAGTCTGGGTGTAGTACCCTTTCTGGGTAGAAGATATACAAGAAGTAGATATCCAGCATATCATCTTGTTTCAGCTGGTTCTCAGTGCTGGGCAACAGTAGGATGCATAGCAGTATTTTAGCATGCATGGAAGTGGTCTAGGTTGCAGATAATTGATTGATTGCAGCTGGATAGGGCACAGTTTCTTCAGAGCAGTGGATTTATAAGAAGTCTCTGGCTATATCTACAATCTTCTACTTAAGTTTAGTAAAACTTGAGTTTGTGAACTTTCTGAGAAAAATGTAGGAGAGATTTTTGTTGATGGGAGAGAGGTGCCTGTTCCTCAGAACACAATACACTCCCTAGGTAAAATGTGTGATCAGATCAGTCTTCAAGGAAACATGTTTTCAGATTGTATGTTGTAGAGAATCATTGAGAATGCAGGGAAGGAAGCTGCAAAACTCTTAAACATTGTCTTATTTAACACTATTATTAATAATCTGAAAGAAGGGGGAGTTAAAAGGATAGCAGCTATTGCAGCTGCTGCTAAATCTGGAGGTGTTGCAAATATTAGTGAAAACAGAATACAGAAGAGAGAAAGGAGGTTACAAATACAGGAAGGAAATAACTAAAACAAGGAAAGTTTTGCTTAGAAAGTTCAAAGCTAATTATATAGAGGAAAATAATATGGAAAAAATTCAGTATTAGAAATATGGAAAGTAGTAACACTAAAGAATCTGCAGGGACAATAATTGACCTGCAAATTGTATAGGAATGTGAACTGGAACATGGAAGAAAACAAGTAATTTGATTTGGGAAGCAAACTTTTTTCTCCAGCTCTCTTATCTGCAGAGCACATAAATAAACTGTACCATCTTTCAGGATAGTGCATCTTGTTCTCTCAAGTTTACACTGCCAATTTTGTGAGCTAGTTGCAAGAGAGGATGTATCACCACACAATGCAGTATTTTTATCATGCACAAAGCTAATGCATGATGCGAGCTGCATTGCTATAAGCAATGATAATCCCTCATTATATCTTTGAGGCCAGAGTTAGATGCAGTACAACTGTTAATGGCAGAGAGAGGGACTGCATCCCATTTTCATTGTTCCAGGTCATTCTCTGCAGACTGGGTCATACGGTGGGGCATGCTGCCAAACAAAGAGCTGCAAAGCATATTTTTTGCGCTCATATTTTCAGGTGCTGCTCAGCACTGCAGTTTCTCCCCTGCACTGGAGTGCTACAAAGAAGCTGCAGTGCTCCACTCAAGTCAAGACCAGACAAGTGAGTTGCTGGTGCAATAGTGGAGAATTAGAGGGGAACACTGGAATAATCATACTGTCAGTATCATTATTACTCATAAGCATCTCAGAATTTTCTTTTCTCTGCAAGGAAGAGTTGAAATGAAAAAGCTTTCTGCTACTGGAAGTGTTGGCTTACGGAAAAGAGTAAAAAATCTCGACATATGTTCATGAATATGATTATGTCTACACTGCACCTTGGGGGCTGGACCACAGAGCTCACTAAAGCTGCTGTGAGCCTTGATGTGTCTCAGTGTTTTGCATGGTCAAATACAAGACACTTGTAGCATACCCTACAGGCTTAGAAAGACTTCTGGAGCTCAACCAACCTGTAAGTCCATCTGCCTTTGCATTTCGCAACACTGAGACCCTCCTAGGAGGATGCACATCGCTGACTTGTCACTGGCCCTGTTATGTCATTGCAAGACCACTAATGCTTGGCCAATGTCTAATTCAAACAGAAGCATACGCTGACTTGCTAGGACTTGGTCTAAGTTTTCAGTCTGCAGTGTGCCCAAAATCTATCTCACTTCAAGTTCAAAATAAACCTATTATTATTAATGTCCAAACAATGGGCCTGAGACAACTATGGGCCTTAAAATATGGGCTTTAAACATGCACTCCACAAAATCAGAGATGAACCCTATGAACAGGTAACTGAAAATAACTTAATAAGCATGCTCTAACAGAATATATACTATCCAATAAAATGGAAATTGGCCCATGAAACCTGTACAGTTTAGCATGAGTCGTGGTAAATGAGAAGATGATGTTAGGATGTGCTTAAGAGACCTTGCATATGTACCCTGATTGCCAAAGCATCCTGAACGTACTGGAAATCTCCACTGCTATTGTCACTAGACTATTCTACAGCTGCATGTCATTTTGTTGTGCACATATACCCAAACATAGAAAGTCTACACAGCTACCATCTTCCAAGGGTGCTGCCAGGTTTGAACAGCTTTTGTTATGCCTTGTTTACATTCATCCTTTCTGGTTGCAGGTATCTTAGGAATTGGTGGTTCAGTCTGTCTCCTTAGGCACTGTGTGTCCTTCATACTTCTTTAGAATTGCGCTTGGCATTTCAATATCCAAACCTTAGAATATATATGTGATATGTCATCTTGATTTCCACACTTGAGTTGCACATCAGGAAAAGTTCAATGTTCTTGACCCAAAGAAACAAAATATTTCAAAGGACTGAGTCTTAAAACAATTTTGAAAACAGCAGACATGAAACAGAACAAATAATTCTAAAACCAGTGCAATATAAGTATTTTGTAAAAGGAATACATATGCAGTGCACTATTGATAAGCTTGGCAGACAGACAGCCTATCACAAACCAAAAGTTCTAAAAGAGTAGAAAAATGTTACCAGTTGGCCAGCTGTTAGGAAAAAACCTTATCCAAGTTCTAAACACTAAGCTGCAAAGAAGCAAGGATCTTAATGTATCTGCAGCTGGGAAGCTGAGCATGAACATGAAACCAATGCCAGTGGAATATTCTCTTTGGGCAGGGCCCCTTTTTATCATCTAAGCACTAACCTGAAGCAGTGTTAGTGGCAAGTGCATGCACCTATTTTTGTCAGCCATTCTCCAGCTAGACTAAGTCAAACCTTAGACTAATTCTGTTACTTTGAGATTGATTCTGGCAGAAGTGGAAGCTCAGTGTTACTGGTCTCTGACTATTTCCAGTGGCACTTCCTTAGACATTTCTTTTTGTCCTACTTGGATTAAAAGCCTTAACTCATACAGCATGGTCTCTAATGTCAAAATTTTTCTTCCTATAAAGCATTAATGCCTACTAATGCTTATACTAATGCCTGACTGCCCGTTAAAATCTGCTAGCATTATTACACACATCCATCTTTTATTTTTGTTTCTTCTTTGGAGTAGGAGTCATCTTTGTTCTGTCTTTTGGTACAGCTCCTAGCACAATGGGGCCCTCATCTGAGACCAATTTTCTTGAAGTTGTACAGGAGATGTATTGGGAGTAAAAGTTTCAGAATAGATCTGTTCAATTTGAGCTTCTGCGCTTCACTGTGTGACTCCCATATTAAAGACAGGGTCAGATTCAGGAGTAAAATAGTCAGCAAGGGAAAGGGGGGCTACATGGGACTTCTGCCAAAAATAAGATCCTCCATCCATAGTCCTGCAGTCTCTGAGACTGCCCTGTCATATTGTGAAATCATGTACCTTGTGCCAGCCTCAGTCTGTGTGATGACAAAACACAAGGACAGAAGGTTACAACTGTTTTCACCAAAAGAAGCTTAATGCTAAAAACATGGAAGCGTTACGCAAAGCTGTGATAATCTCCTAAATGATTATTTGATTGACTGAGATACTGTATCTTGTACTCAACAACAGTTCAATCAAAACCAATACATTTCAAAATGTGTGAATCTTGGATTATTCAGTCAGATAATATAAACCGAAAATGACTATGTGAGACTGAGAAACAATTAATAAGAAATGGAGTTTACCATGATTAACATACTTTTTATATTTAAGTTTTCTTGATTGTAAAGGGAATTTTAAAGCATCCTCTATTAAAGAACTGGGAAGTATTACGGAATTGCATAAAGTATGTGCTGATAAAGCAGTCCTTTGAGTCTCTGAAAATCTCTTTTCTTTAATAGTTACACTAACTGCCATCCCCAACCAAAAGGAAAGCTTAACTGGTCCAGTGACTTGAAAAATGCAGCAGTTGTCTGCAGAGGCTAAACAGCATATTATTCTGCATTTATTTTATTATCTATTTACATGCATATACAATTTGTAAATGCACATACTGTCATACATACAGGCAAATGAACAAAAAGACCTCAGTAAATGATAGTGTTGATGATTAAAGATTCCATAATCCCTTTTATAGCCCCTATTAAGTATTACATGCAGCAAAAACAAAAAGGTAAATTTTCCATTTTAACCAGGCTTCTTAACCCTGAGAAGTATTTAGTCTTTTGGAAATGCCTCAGTGGCACATTGCTGATGGCATGCGATAAAGGTAGTTGACCTCTCCCCTGTGGAGCAAACCCATACTTGGAAACACATCCAGTATCACTGCAACTGGAGAAATCATATAGGTACTTTTTCAGATGCCTTGCAAATGCATGCACAAAAAATATTACAAAAAGCTTTGTTCAGTTCCCAATTTAGCCTTTTTGAAGTATTTCCCACAACCTTGAAGAATATAGAAGTCAACTCTAGTTAAATTTTGTTTTTAAGTTCGCCTGCAAAATTACTCTCATCCTCATCTCTCATTTTGAGAGGAAATAACTTGATCTCCACAATGCTGGGTTTCAGAGGAAATACTGGTATAGTCCAAAACTAAAATAAACACATACTATTGGCAGAAGAAATATCTATATTGAAGACATTGTCTTTCCCCACTATTGAGTGTCTTAAGATATGATGCAATTCTGCTAAATTTTAAATACTCAAGTTGAAGTTTTCTATGGCAGGTGCCTGCCTCTGGCTGAAATGCATATAGTTCTTCACTTGTTTTGGAAGTCTTAAGCAAGCAGATCTCTGCTTCACAATAGGTTTCATAGGAAAACATTTTTGCCCCTATGAAAAATGTTTACAATTACCAAGGAAACTGTATTATCTTCATGTTCTGGAGCAGCAGCCTGAAATTTGGCATGAGCTATTCTGTGAAAATCTGCCTACATTTGGCTTGCATTTATAACCTGCTGGGAAAATTAAATTAAATTAAAATAAAA
>WYDI02012973.1:25074-38069 GCA_009867235.2 Psittacus erithacus | reverse complement strand
CCTGTCTCTGCTTCCTCCCGGCTTCCCCTCCTCCCAGGGCAGAGCATGAGGCTCAGAAAGTCCTTGATCAGTGTAAATATTCTAAGCAGTAGCTACAAACATCGGTGTTATCAGTATTGCTCCCAGGTTGAAAGTCAGAAACACAGCACTGCACCAGCTACTAAGAAGGAGAAAAATGACTGCTACTGCTGTACCCAGGACAAAGGTGAAAACAGTAACTTTTCTGGCTATGACAAGAACAACCTGAGAATTACTGTATATTTTATGGTTTGACTTTAAGGTTTTTTCCACACTTAAGGTTGAATCTAATGAAAGACTATTATCGTCATGTAAGGTGCCATAGCACTTAATTTTTAAGTACCGGTTCTCCAGCTGGAATTTAAAACTCATCATTATGTGCCTTTAAGTCTTCTCCACAGGACGCAGGAAGCATTATGCACCTCACAAATGTCGCTATAAGTCTGCATTTTAAGCAATGGGATGCATTCAGAACTTGGTCATCCAAGTCTGGCCTGTGGGCAAAAGCCTTCAGTCACCTGAACAGAGATGCTGAGGTTCTCTTCTGAACTTAGCAGTTCATGATATTTAAGCAGGGACCGTTTTTCTCTTTCCTAATAAAGGCAAAGGAGAAGCCATCCAACTGTACTTTTTTTCCCCATTTTTACTTACACATTGCTTATAACACTCATCTAGAAAGTTGAAGACCTTACTGATTACAGCATCAACCACCCTTTGTATTTAGTCTTTTGTGTTTTGTAGAATGGGAAACAAAATTAACAAGAGGTATGAAGAAAGTAGAAATTAAGAATGTGAATCTCTGGATAGTTTTAGTTTTCTATATTTGTAAGAAATGTTTGTTCTGTATCAGGGTTTGGTTTTTGGCTTTGGTCTATTTTTCTTTTTATTTGTTTGTTTTGTTTTTTCGGTTGTTGTTGCTTTAGTTTATTTTATATTTGTTGTTTTAAAGTTCAATTGCAAATATAAATTCATGAACAGTTAAAAAAGCAAAACCCAGAACCTATACCTTTGATACTTCGAGATAAGTTTTCTGAGTTGGAGAATGGTAATATTTTTTTCTATTTTATTTTAACCTCACAAATCCCTCATGCTTTTTAAACAGCTTGAAAAAATAAAGGGTCTTGAGGGAAAGTTTGCTGAGGAGATATCTAGTGTAGTGACTTGATGCCCTCTGGGGAAAGGGAAACTTGTCTAATATCTCTTGCATGAAGGAAAAATGTAGCCAGATCATAGGATCATGGAGTTATAGATTGGTTTGGGTTAGAAAAGACCTTTAAAGATATCTAGTTCTAACCCGTCTGCCATGGGGAGGAACGTCTTTCAGTATTTCAGATTGCTCAAAGCACCATACCACCTGACCCTGACACTTCGAGGGATGGGACATCCACAACTTTTTCCTGTGCCTCACCATCCTAATAGTAAAAAAATGTCATCCTAATATCTGATCTAAATATATTCTCTTTTAGGTTAAAACTGTTACCCTTTGTCCTGTTACTACAGGCTTTGGAAAAAAGACTCTCTCCATCCTTTCTTATAAGACCCCTTTATATAGCAAAAGGCAGCAATAAGGTCTTCCCAGAACCTTCTCTTCTCCTGGCTAAACAATCATAACTGCTTCAGACTTTCATTGAAGCAGAGATGTCCCGTCCCTCTAACCATTTTCATAGACTTCCTCTGGACCCACTTTAACAGGTCCATGTATTTCTTGCACTGGGAACACCAGAGCTGGATGCAGTACTTCAGGTGGGGTATCACGAGAGTAGAATAGAAGGGAAAAATCATCTCCCTTGACATCCTGGCCATGCTTCTTTTTATTTGTTCCGGGATATGGTTAACTTTCTGGGCTGCAACTGCACATTGTCTGATTGTGAAAAATTTTTCATACATCAGTATCCCCTAGTCCTTCTTCTCAAGGCTACTATTGTTGAACTTCATGTGCTGAGGGTGCACCTGATCTCACTGTCTATGTCACTGATGAAGATATTAAACAGTAATGGTCCCAGTATAGACCCTTAAGGGACACCACTCATCACAGGTTTCCATTTAGACACTGAGCTGTTATAGTTAACGCTTTGGGCGTGGCCATCCAGACAATTTCTTATCCATCAAATAGTCCATCCATCAAACCCATATCTCTCCAATTCAGTTGCAAGGATGTTGTGGGGGACCTTATCAAAGGCCTTATGGAAGTTCAGGTATGGTGACATGCAGCTCTTTCTTTGTTCACTGAGGCAGTCACTTCGTTGTAGAAGGCCACTAATATTGCCCAGGCATGATTTGCCCTTGATGAAGCCATACTGGCTGTCTCTAATCACATCTTTGTTTTCATAGACTTCAGCATAACTTTAAGGAGGATCTTCTTCATGATCTTACTGGGCACTGAGGTAAGGCTGTCTTGGTAGTTCCCAGGGTCCTCTGTATTTCCCTGCTTTCTGGAAGGAGGATGTGTAAATATTAGAATGTGATAATGAAATATGGATAAAAAATTGACCCCAGGATAGGGAGCAAGAGGTGACATAAAAAAAGAAAGTATTGAACTATAGGGTAGTCAGAGACCAGTATTGGAACAGTTTTTATTTAATGATGTCTTGGCACTAGAAGAGGTTTGCTTGTCATAAAAGTGTTCCTTGATACATCAACGATAACATGTTCTAAGGAAAAGGAAAGTTGAAATATCTGGAAGAAAAGGGTTAAAATAAATACTATGAAATTCACTACACAAAATTCTGGGATGCTGGGGGCTAATTAAGCAGGCTTGCTATACACTAAAATGCTATCATAGAAAAGCCCCAGACACCTTTTAGGACCTGTTAAATTAATCTCATGTTAGTTAAACTAATAACATGGAGGGTGTCCAGTGGGAGCACATAGTATCTACTCAGCTCTCTAGGTCTCCAAAGCAGTAAAGGCCTAATAAATACTTAAATGCCTACATTCAAAAATACAGAGATGTAGGGCTCGCTCTTTGGGGCACAGATCCTCTGAACTAAAGATGGAAAATTAATTAATATCCAATGCTAGCTCTGAGTTTAAGATGAATACTATTATATTACTTCCACTCTCCATTCAGTGCTAAAAATTAAGCAATGTGCATGCTAATAACACCTCATTGTATATCAAACTATTGATCTGATTATCAACTATTTTTTGTTATAAAGATCTATCATTAGTTTGTGACATGGGAAATTGGCAATCAGAACATCTGGTTAAAATCTGATATCATACCTTTTCAGTTTTGAAAAATGAACAGCTCCAAATCTGGAGTAATATTTTGCAGATTGGCTTTTATTATGGGAAAAGCTGTATATCTTAGTTTGGAATCAAATAGCCGCACCGATGTGGTTTACAATTGTTTTAGAATTTTGATGAAATTCCCATCAAGCAAAACAAATACGACCTTAAGCTGGCCCTTGTAATATCTACCAAAGTTCAATGGGGGAATCCCTTTAAGTGTTGTTTAAGGTTTCTACGTTTCAAGACTTTAGTAAGAGCTGAATCAGAGCTTGAATGCCTATGAAACAGCTGTTGCCATGCAATTCTGTATTAGAAACATTTTCTCTACATATTAGTTGCATTTTCAATTGTTTTCTTATTCTCCAGTAGATTTTGTCTTAATGAAATGACAGAATAAAAGCAATAAAAAAAAAAAATCATCAAAGCCTATAAGGAGTTTTAAATATGAATATTGTAAGGCTGATGAGTTTCTTTTACTTAAAAGTAAGCTAATATTTTCCACTTTCAGAAAATATGAAAAATTTTACTTGAGAAATGGAAGAAATTAGAACTCAAAACATGTTTATTTCTGCAGTGTGAGCATAGTCATTTTGTCTAATCATGTCTTTTATGTTCATTCTCATTGACATCATGAATTTTGTACTGAAAGGAAAAAAAAAATGACAAAGGTGCAAAATGTTTCAGAACAAGGATTCTGAAAGCTGTCATTCATACTATGCTTTTTCAAATATTTCCATTCAAAAACTTCAGCTTTATTGGAAACCTGTAGTGTTGAAATTTTTATAATTAAATTTTCATTTTAATCTCCATCAGTTTTGGTATACATTTGTTTTGACAGTGCTGACAAAATATATGTCCATTTATATGCACTTTATAGTGCTTTTGATATTCATATTTTTTAGAAAGTACTATACCAATATTATGCACATTTTCCTAATCCTGAGTTTTGCTTTAGTTGCAGGAGGCTTGTTATTTGGGATGATTTATATTTATTTCACTCTAAACTGTATTGTGGATGAAGTTTAACTTCCATCAGTTAATATATAATGTGATTAGAATAGTGTAAATATTATTATCAGTGAACAAAATTAGGTCTGGTGTGATCACTTGCATTGTAAAGAAAAGTGGCAATTATGGCTGCTTTCATGCCTTATTTATTTATTCATTCATTTATTTATTATTTTGTTTGCATAACAGGTGCTGGTGGTATAAAGAACTTGTGATTTACTTTTCAAGATGGGAATAAGTAACCCCTATTAAGAGTAGCCATATGTACATTAAGCAAGAACTTGTCAAACGGAGATTGTTTTCTGAGCTAGTGCCATGCTTAGCACCTAAACAGTTAAAACCCTCTCTGCTATCTACAGTGAGATCATTTTGCAGTCTTTGCTGAGACTTCAAACTGGAAGTGTCACCTGCATTTTGTGTTTAATCAGACAACTAGTTTAATTGGGCAATGGCAGAGCCTTGCAGGATATCCTAATGAGCCTAATTGGTAGTAGGAATCTGATTCCCGAGAGAACAGAGATAGAAACCAGACAGACAAAGAGACAGGTAAAAGCTATGGAATAGAGAAATAAGATGGAAGAGCTCTGTCAGGGCTTAGTACTGCTATATGCACTTCCTTGTTTTCTTTACTTTTTTCAGTCCTCCTCACCACTTTGTTTACTGCTGTATGCCTATGGTGCTATTGTCTCTTTCCTATTTGAGTAGTCCTGTGGATCTTTTTGTTCTTACTGTGGCTTTTGTTCCCAAGTGATCTGAATATGAGAGGAGTCCTAGCTTGAAAGGCTATCCAGTATAATCAGAAATCTACTTTGCAAATTCAGTGCAATGAGGGGAAGAAAAAAAATTAGTTCTGATATAACTCTCCGTTCCTGGGAGCAAGAACATTCAGTGGAGTTTGGACCATCTCACTAAGAGTGCCCCTATCAGTCGCAGTTCTGTCACTGAAACTCTTGGCAACAATTGAATTTTAATGAAGGTCTGCTGTGCTTTAGAATTTAAATGAGATGTTTGATAAAAGAGAGAAAACCTTCTGCATCTCAACCTTATGATCGTAATGCATTCCTCCTGGTAAAAATAAATAAATAAATATAGGATTGTTTCACTGCTTGTTTTCGACACAGATTTCCCTGCAAAGCTTTAAAAATAGCCTGGGCTGCACGGAGCCATTTTTATGCCGATTTCCCCCTGTTTCTAACAGAACCCAGTTGCTGTATATGCAGCTCCTGTTGCTCTCTAGCTTCCTTAGCTTCCCAGACTGGCAGGGACATATGTTCCTGATAGTTTGAATCAGTGCCAAACTGTCTGAGGCCAGCCACAAGTAGCCTGGTAGGGCCATCCTCATCTGAGCAGAGTTTTGGCACTACGCTTTACCAGGATTTTTGCAGGTGAGCTAGTTATTAGTCCCTAATATATGATGGTATGTTTGAATGCAGAGTACTGAAGACATTAATAATGCAGTTTGCTTTATTTCACTTGCCTGAATCTAATTTTTTTCATGTGTACAGCCTATCACTATATTTTGTTCAGAGATACCTGTATGCATGTCAAAAGAGTTTTGACAGTAAAACGCTCAGTTTGCTGGACATGTTTCGTCCCCAGAGTAGGTTTCTAAACTCAAACTGAGTCATGCAGTTAATATGGGAGCAAACTAAAGATTATGTATTTTTAGTACGTTGTGCTTTTCTCCTGTGCAGTGTATGACACTACCTAGGTGTAAATGCTGCCTCATACAGACGTGCTAATGGAATTTCTGCTTTTATGTAACTGCTTTTTAGGGAGTGAGTGGGGCTTTAAATGCTCTATTCTAATTACAGATGTTTCTTTGTGTTGTTTACTGTGGGGGTATACGTGTTCAGGCACCTATGTGTGAAGCAAAGATCTAGCTCACAAAGAAAATGTTTTGAGCAATGGTAACATAAACTGAAAATAAAATGAACTAAAACCTTGTAGAAACCCAAGGTATTTGCATGATTTATTATATAGTGTGGATAACCTATCTATAGTCTTCTTCACCACCAGTTTATTTGGAATATCTTCTCATGCTTATTTCTCATGTTTATTTGGAATATCTTCTCATGAAGAGAAGGCTGCGTGGAGACCTCACAGCAGCCCTCCAGTGTCAGAAGGAGGCCTATAAGGATGCTGGGGATGGACTATTCATTAAGGGCTGTAGTGACAGAACAAGGGCTGATGGGTTCAAACTTAAACAGGGGAAGTTTAGATTGGATATGAGGAAGAAGTTCTTCACTATAAGGGTGGTGAGGCACTGGAATGGGTTGCCCAAGGAAGCTGTGAATGCTCCATCCCTGGTGGTGTTCAAGGTCAGGTTGGACAGAGCCTTGGGTGACCTGGTTTAGTGTGAGGTGTTCCTGCTCATGGCAGGGGGGTTGGAGCTAGATGATCTTAATGTCCTTTCCAACCCTAACTATTCTATGATTCTATGATTCTATGCTTATCACTCTAGCAAAACTCCTAGATTTAAAAAAATCCAGTACTCAAACCAATATAGAAAAGCTCTCTGTAAGAGCAGCACTGGAAAAAGAGAAAGAGAAAATATATCTAAAACACATAGAGAGGGAGTGGCAGCAGCTGGTATTTCTCATCTGACTAAAGGCTGAAGTAGTTTCAGTTATGGTGAGGTCTGTACTGTAGCATTTCTGAAATTAACTACCTGCTCTAAGGTTCACTTAAAATCATTATATTCTGCATGAAGGAAGCTTCAGTTAGAAACCTGAGTTCCACTCTGCCTTCCTAATATCTCCTGAATTTTCTCTTGTTACCTGAGTAAGCATATCATCACAGTTTTTAGTACAGGCTACCCTTCAAAAGGTAACTTTTGTTTTTTCTTCTGTTAAATGGGGAACTGAAACCCTTAAGGAACGTTTTGTGTAGATATTTTGATGTCAGAAAGGAGATTTATTCCCCCCCTCCCAATTTTAGTATCTCTCTATCACAGGACATGTTCAATTTCCCATTCAAATAGTCTAAATTATGAAATGAAATTTAGGAGGAGTCTAGAGGAAGACCAGTGACACCTAGCTGACAACGGTACAGGCTGTCAGTGGGATGTAGAGCAGGGCGCACAGGGGAGAAAAGATTTGCCGCTGTAATCAGTGATTGATTTCAGTACCATGTTATATCACAGAATGGGAATGAGATTATCTTCATTCTCTTCTCAGCAGTGTCATTGATGATGAGCTGTTACATCTACCAGGCCTTACCTTATGCCAGTGAAACTGAACCAATGAAACTGAACCAAAAATAATTGGAAATGGGATGGAGAAGTACACCATCATTTACTATGCTTAGTCACTTTTACTTATCACTCTGGATCTAAAAGTAAAATCACTGAAAAAAGGCTTTGTGTAGCTTATAACGGTAATGCAGGAAAGGTTGTTGCTTTTGTACAGTTAAACAAATTGTAATATACATTTTAATGCACCACTATAATTCTCCTAACACTCCTCTGTATGCCAAATACTGACTGCTCTGTGTATCTCTTAAGCTCAGGCAGGGTATATTTTATCCTCTTCATCTTTTGCTAATACCAAACAAACGCAATATATGAAGACACTTGGCCAATCTAAACTTCCTTTCCTGTGCTGGAGAGGCTGTTTCACAGGATAGTACATCTGACACCTTGAGTCAACGGCAGAATAGATGAAAGTGTTTCCTGCAAAGCTGAGTGTTTTCCTTAGACCACTTTTTTAATGACTGCTGGCTTTTGGTTTCCATTAGCTTCATGTGTAGGCCCAGGCTTGGAGCCCAAAGGTTTTGAAAAAACAGATGCTTGCCTGTATGATGGAACGCAGTATGATCAGGCATTTCTGACCAGCAACACTGGCATACTGTTTTGCACTGCACACCTCTGTGTATTCAGATACTAACTTATATCAAACTCTGTTCAGTCCTGTATTGGTAGCTGTCATTACCAAGTTGATATCCACCTTCTTGAATTGTTGAGGGAACATCTTTTTGATCTTTGAAGTGTTTATGCAGGGAAACCAGAGATGTCTTCTGTTGCGACCCTAAATTAGCCTATTTCTGTCCTTGCATCTGACTTGAAAAGAGCGGTGTGCAGACTGCCCAAACGGCAGGTTTTCACCAAGAAATATGCTCATGTGCATGGGAAGTGGCCAAGGGAACATGAAGCAACATGTGCTTCTCTGCTGAGGGAGAGTATTGATTGAAATAAGATGTGAAGTGAATCTGTGTTGTCTCTGAGGTATAGAGTTTGAAGCAGACCATTCTGGTTTCCAAGTCCAATTTCATTTTTCAGAAGGAGCAAGTTAGCTTATTCATTTTGCATCCCAGAAGCCCATAGGAATGGTTGCTGTGGGATGACTGGAGAGAAGTGGGCACACAAGACATGAGAGAGTGAACCAACTTACAAAACATGTAAGCATAAGAAAATAAACACAGCTGTCATTTGATAGAAAGGGACTTCTTTTCATTGGTAGCTAATTGGATAAAAAGGTCCCTTTTCATACTGCTTTTACAATGGCTGAAAGTGACAAGAGGTAACAGCCTCAAGGTGTGCCAGGGAAGGTTCAGACTGGATACTTGGAAAAATTTCTTCACTGAAACAGTAGTCAGGCATGGAACAGTCTTCCCAGGGAAATGACGGAATCACTGCCCCTGGAAGAGTTCAAAAATCGTGTAGATGAGGCCCTCGGTGATATGGTTTAACAGCGGTCTTGATAGTCCTAGGGTGATGGTTGGACTTGATGATGTTAAAGGTTTTATCCAACCTAGCTGATTCCATGATCCTATGAATGATAGATTTCCATAGGGGCTTGTGCTGGAACAAACTGTCCACAACTGATCTGGAAAGTGAGAAATGAGATGACAGGGTTTGCTGATAATGCTAAATTAATTCAGAATATTAAGTAAAGAATCTGAATGAAGAACACAGGGTGCATTTTGTGAAACTCACTGAGTGGTGATAAAGGGCAACTGAGATTCACTTTTGACAAATGTAAAGCAGTACTGGTAGGAAAAACAATGCACCTCTACATAACAGTGAAGATCTTTGAATTAGTTATTACTATTCAGGAAAGAGACCTTGGAGTAATTATATAATTGCACCCTGAAAATATCATCTCAATGTTTAGTGGTGGTCAGAAAAGTAAATAGAATTTCAAGAACTGGGAAGAGAATTGAGAGAAAAGAAAAAAATATCATTATGGTGCTGTATAAATCCATGTTGTGCTTTCATCTTGAATACTATTTGCGGTTCTGGTTATAATAATAAAATATTAGAAATAGAAAAGGTACAGAAAAGGGCAACAATTATGATAAATAGTGTGAAATGGTTTCCACATAAGAAAAAGTGAAATAGATTTAGATGCTTTGGTTTGAATAAGGAAAGGATAATGAGCACTGTGGTATTGAGTGAATAGAAGAATGGTTATTCATTCTTTTTCATGATAGAGAAACAAGGCAGAGCCAGATTAAATTTTAAGCAGATTTAATTCAAAGAGTAAGAAATAGTTTTGCTTTGGTTTTTGTTTGGGGTTTTTTTCCCCCAGAACATGTTATTATATTGTTCAAGTTCTTGCCATGGAATAATGTGTATGATAAAAGTTTAGATGATTTAAAAATCAATTACTGAAATCTATGAAAGAAATTTTCATTAAGTGCTGATAAACACAAAGATAAAATCTGTGGCTTAAAGTCCTTAAGTTACACATTGTTGTTATCTCAGAGGAAATGTGGGGGTAAAGTGTCACAGGACGTCTGCCCTTTTCTTTTTTTTTTTTGTTTCTTTTTTTTATCCTCTGAGAGATGTGCTCTCAGAGCCAGGATATGCTAGTAGGTGTACCTTTGTCTGATCCAGTACAGCTGTACTCATGTTAAGGCTTAATAACCCAAATCTGTATCTCACAACACAGGACAGTGTAACCACTGATTAAACATGTTTTCAGAGCAAAAATCGTCCTGAAATCCTTTGTCAGAAGTAACCACTGAGCTCAAAAAGGGTAAAATACTTTTATTATGTCCTAAGACTACAATGGATAGTGAATCTGCAGTAAAAATCACAGCTGTGCTTTCATGTGTAAAACTTTTCCTGTTAAGCACTACTCCAGCCTCTCTCTTTTCTTTTTTATTTTTACTTTTTTACCTTTAGCTTTCAACCAAGGGAAAGAAATGTCATAAAAACATGGAGTATTACTTGTTAGCAGTTGTGTAAATACCACAGTATTTATGTATTTAAAGTATGTAAAGAAGAAATTATTGTTACAAGGAGAAATTAATATATTTTATTGTAGCAGTTCAGTGAACATTTTATGTAGTGCCATGAAAAACCATATGCAAGTGGCAAAGGTCTAACAAGAGATATTCAGACATTTCTCTTTAAGCTCAGGAACCCACAGTTAGAGGTGATTTTACTGTGCTTATTTATTCTTTGCAGCTGTCTAATCATGCACTAGAAGTGGGAAGAGGAATGAATTTCTTTTCAGTTAAGGACTAGATGACAGTTTCAAAGAAGAAAGCAGATAGAAAGTTCCCACTGTGAGTCCAAAGATGAGGAAACTGGCCTCTGGGAATAAAGCAAAGAGCTAGATCAACTGAGAGAAGGAGTACATGGTTTTCAGAAAGATGTGAGCCACAGAATCTGTACAAACTTTGCTGAAGGGCATTTCATATCCCAGTATCAGCTTTATCTTAAACAAAATCTTTTATTTAGATATGTCCTTAAAAACTGAAAGGTCCTAAATATCTTCAAACTCTTCCATGAGCACAAAGAAGCTATTTGCATGTGTGACCTTAGATGTCCTCTTACCCTCCAGATGGCCTCCAGCTGTCTGTCCTGGACTCAGGTCTATGACAACGGATCTGTGTCATATCTGGTGCCTCTGGCCCCCCGAGGTTGTATTAGTTCTATGTGGTTTAGGTGCCTTAATCCCACCCTTCATGCTATTTCTGTGTGATACAGAAAGTGCTTTGGGGAATTTGAAGAGCTCTGTCTACATGCACTTATCTTACTTTTAACTATGTTGTCAGTTTTTATGTAGTCTAAACTTTAACCTGGAGAGATAATTTGTCACACAGGAAACCTCCCCACATCAATAGTGGAAGAGCTTCCTATATAATTCTTTGGGGATTGAAACAGCATGGCTAGGAAAACCTTCTTACTCAGGAATCAACATAACAGCAGAGCCTTGGAAGGTCTTGGAAGGTCTTGGCTCAAGCGACTGTGGAGAGGTGAAGAATATCAAAGTATTTTTTTGGAATTAAAATGAGTTAAGCAATCCATGTAAACACAGCCAGAGGCATAGAAAGATGCAAGAACTTGTTGAAAGGCACAATTTATCCCACCCCATTCCTGAGTAAATGCAGTCTTCACCATCTTAACCTCTTCCCTTTACTTTCAAGCACCCTTGGCCAATAGGCACACTCTGGTAGTGGATGTTTCTATAAAAGATTTTGAAAGAAAATTAGACACTTCTATAGTGTCAACTTTTTAGTGGTACATATGTAAACCAACAAAATATTACTAAATTCTTCAAAAGTGTATTTATTATTAAAATATGTCCTTCCCTAGTAGGGATTGCAAATGTAAATTTAACTAACAAAATTAAAATTAAAACATAAAATTTCAGAATGATTCCTAAACTTTCCCATAAGGCTTTCAGAGCCTGTTTTAAAATGATAGCAAAACAGCCATACCCCAGTAGAATTTATTAAATTCAAAATGTTGAAATTCAAAATTGTATTTGGCAATCAACAGAGAATAAGCCTATGGTATTTAAGTTTTTCTATTAAGGTATATCAGGTATTGAATATTGTTGAATTTTGGTCTCCAAATGCATTTTGTCAAATTGTAATATTTTAGCACTTAGAAATTCATCCATATCTCAGCTTAAATATTTTAAATGAAATGAAAGTTAACAAATATAAATGAATTTAAAATATAATGGTAATCAGGTGGGACTCCATCATTTAAAAATTAAATATAAACTAAATACTTTTTCATCAGCGGAGCTTATATGCCTGTCTATTTCACAACTCTTAAACAATATGCTATTAAGATTAACAGAAATAAAAACATTTGTCGGTAGCATTAAAATTACTGTTGTAATTGCAATGTAATCATAAAGAATTATTTCCTTTCCTGGAGCCAAAGCCATTTTTTTAGTTCTGTCATTTGACAGAATTTTATTTTCTTTGCAGCTATATTTGAAAAGATGGAGAAAGAGTCCATTCTTACACTTGACCAGGTTCCCTATATTTTTTTTTATTTTTTTTGCAAGTGTTTCATTTACAATTTGTTACAGAATAAATAGTAAGTTAAAATATGCTTTCCCTAAGGGATTCTAAAGTTTCCCTTATTTAAATATCACTTAATTAATTTGTCCAGAAGTTTTCCCCTTTACCCCTGATGCTGGCAGATCTCCACAATGTTTGCATCAGTTCATAGGGAATATAGCTGCAGCAGATACAGGACAGGTGCAAATTGTTCAAGTGCTATACTGAGTAGATATGGATGCCCTCATAAAGAATTGAGCCAGACTTGTTAGAAACCATCTAAGTGAGAAACCTCAATCTTTTATCATTGTGGTTTCTTCATACTTTTTTTTCATGTATACTTTCATGTAACAATCAGAAGCAAATTGTCCTGGGTTCAGCAGTAGCAGTCATTTTTCTCCTTCTTTAGTAGCTGGTGCAGTGCTGTGTTTTTGATTTTGGTCTGGGAACAGCGGTGATAACGCCGATGTTTGTAGCTACTG
>WYDI02012973.1:0-14483 GCA_009867235.2 Psittacus erithacus | reverse complement strand
ATAAGGAAGAAGTTCTTTACTGTAAGGGTGGTGAGGCACTGGAATGGGTTGCCCAAGGAAGTTGTGAATGTTCCATCTCTGGTGGAGTCCAAGTCCAGGCTGGACAGAGCCTTTGTTGACATGGCTTAGTGTGAGGTGTCCCTGCCCATGGCAGGGGGTTTGGAACTAGATGATCCTAAAGCCCTTTCCAACCCTAATTATTCTATGATTCTATGATTCTATATTGACATACAGAAAGCCTGAGTTACCTGTCAAAAGCATTTAGTCTTCTGTCCCTCAAGAGGTAGAAGGTAGAACCACATACCCATGCCTCTTAAATCTTCTTTACCTGTTACAGGAATATTTACTGGAAACCAGAATGAGGTAATGAGCTATTGCCAGATATTTGCCATTTTGTGGCACTGCAGCTTTTCAAAAATTCGTATGATCCTACCTATGAAAATATGAATTATTATTAACTGTGCATAACACCCATGAAAAAAACAAGTTGAGAAGCATGAAGTCTGCACTCTACCTTTGGAAAAACAAAAAACAACCCAAACAAGTAAACAAACCCCCAAGTCATTCCTCTGCTAGTAGTGTTAGATGTCTATTTAGAACACTGTGTCAATTATTTTTTATTTCTTACTTAACATTTAATGCTTTTGACAAATAAATTTTGTATTCCATTCTCAGCTTTTTAATGTTTACCAGTTATATACTTTTTGTTTTTTTTCCTATTGCAGTGTTGCATACAGAGTTGTCTGGTCTCTACAGTTTTTCAAAAAGCCCTGCTAAGAAAATTGACTCCTCTGGTATTAAGTGAAGGAAAAAGATTTGACAGGTTTGGATATGAAATGAATAGTGACTTTCCTCTGAAAATGTGTCAAATTAGAGCAGGTGAGGAAAACAGCTACAATGTGTCAACTTTTACAGACTTTGATTTATTTTTAATGATGCTGTGCACTTTAGGAAGCCTGAAGATGTGCTCATTCGCAACCCAGGTCTCATGGTGTGCTGTATTGTTCAGGTACTTCTTCTAAGTTGGGTGCAAGATGGGATCATGACCTAGAACTCCTGTAAATAGCAATTACCTCTTTGGAAAGAGAATGATTAAAGTTTAGTTGAATGTCATCAAACTATTCACTCCTCTCTCTTCCTCCTTTCTGTAACTTATTTATACTTTTTAACCACACATCCTCCCAAAGTTTATCTATTGCCATCTCTCTTCATTATTTATTTATTCATTTGTCATTTTATTTATTTATTTATTCATGATGGGTCACATAGGATAATATGAAAGCATAAGATCTTAGTAAATTATCACGTAGCAAACTAATAATTTCAGGTTCAAAGAAAAAAAAAAAAAGCAGCTTGATGAATAAGAAAAGTTTAAATACTTAATCAGTATTATTTCAGAAAAAACCCAGGATCTACAAAACAGGGTTCAAGATGAGATCACAGATAATTCAGCCAGGAGATTTTTTTGAGAACATGACTGCAGCAAATCTCCTCTAGCTCATTTTCATTAAATAATTTTGTACCGGAAGTGTAAATTGTACAAGAATGTGGCTAATGAGCAGATTGCATTTGGTTACACCAAAAGGAGAATATAAAGAAAAACATTCTTCGGTATCACCAAAATGAAATGTCTTGATGTTGATATACCTACTTGCTTTTATTAACAACCTCAACATAAACACTAGAGGGCTATAGTGAAATTTGTTGAAGACCCAAAACTAGAAGGCCTCAGTATCAAGAACAAACTGTGTCACCTTGAAAATTCCAGTTATGAATGAATTAAAATTTAACATTTCCAAGCTCAAGACTGTGTGCCTGAAGTCTGAAATAATATTTCTATTCTATAATGACAGATCAAAGGAGCACTTAGTGTACTCATTGATATGATTGAGCAGTGATCAGAATATCTCTCTGAAAATATCTCCAAGGTAAAAAGCTCTACAGACAGCAAAACAGAATTTCCCTTACAGTACAATTAAGCCTACTTATTATTTGAGTTTTAGTAGTAGCAGTAGTAGAGTAGAGGTGGTATTTAGTATTAGTAGTAGTAGTAGTTATTTATTATTGTCTCTTTCTCTTTAGAGATTTGTTGCTTCCTGCGAGTTACAAAACAAATTAGGCAACTCCTGAAATTCCTGTGTTCTCATACCTGATGGGCATGACCCTAGTCTGAGAATCCAAATGCCATACACTAATGGGAATAATTTGCTAGGTAGTCAGCTGCAAAGTAACCATATGTATGACTGTCAGGAGCATGTGAAAGAATGTCTTGGGGCATCACGTAAAGCCTCAGATTGTTACAGAAATGGAGAAGGAAAGGGGAAGTACATCAGTATGCATTTTAGATAGAACACTAATAAAACTGTGGTGAAGTATCTAAAATAGCAGACACGTACATGGAGGAGATGGAAATAAAGTGAATAAACCATGTAGGCAAAGAAAGTCCCAAAGTATGCAACTCTTAATTCAAGATTTTTTTCAAGGAAAGCTTTAGAAATGCTAGCTAAAGGAATTGTTCGGTGAAACGATTACTGGACAGCAGTAATCCTTGTGGATTCAGGCACTGCTAACTCTGATCTGGAAAAGCAGCCTAACCTCTGCAGACTAATTAAACTGCTCAGAATCTTAAAAGATGACCACATGTTAAGACAGAGAGTTTTAGTGAGATAGATAGATACCACCTAGTGATTCTTGAGGTAGTATTGAGAGGATTTCCATATTTTCTTCAGAGTATTACAAGTCAATGTATATAAGAAGCTTAAATAAACACGGTATTGAAAATGTGAGTAAACCCAGCTGTTCTGTTAGTGTTGCACAAACTCTTCTGAGATCATTTGCCTCTACTGAATCATTCTCTGCTTCTACTTTAGTGCTGCATTCGTATATGTTCCTGCATAAAAAGACCCCATGTTTGAGGATATGTGTGAGAACAGTTTTGATACCTTGAAGGAACATTATTTATGATCTATATGTAGAAAAAATGTGGCCAAATACTGTATACCTGCAACACCAATCAATTTGCTCAAACAGGAAAACCGAACTGTGGGCAAGTCAAATTCAGTGTGTCCAAATACAGGTCTTTTATTCACCTCTCATCTGTAATTTGCAATAAGGAAGAAAATACACTATTTGGCCAAGTGAGCTGTTTAACTCTGGTTCAGTGTAAGCTACTATTTTCAATAATTGCATCTTGAGCTACAGAATATGTTACTTGAATGGTTGCTGCAGTCTGAAGAATAAAAACTGAGCCAGTGAAAAGCTATTGATAAAAAACCACAAGTCATAGTACCTCCAATAAACTTGGGTTTTGCTGTTTTCCTACAGGAAAGGGCAATTTAAAATACTAAAGAAACTCTGCTTTTAGATTCCAGGATGAAGGAGATGCTACTTATCAAAATAGTGAGTCAATCACTGATAATTGAATCAGGAAAAAAATGGGTTTTGAAGTCTGCAGTTCTAGTCCAGAGCAAGCTAGATATCGTAAAGTATATAGAAGCAACTTGATAATGGAAGTAAATTGCCTAAAACTGCTCTGCCAGGCTAAACACTTACCCTTACTGCCAAACTAATTCTGGTACTTGCCACTCATGTAACACTATGAATTACAGGGCTGTTTTTCATTCCTGCTGTCAAGTTATATACTTTTTTCTGTTAAGAATGAATGGATGATACTAGAATCTATAAAACACATCAGTTCTGGGTGACAGCATTTCAGGGTTTATTTTCTTCTTTTCTTTTTAACTTTACTCTTTTAAAGGGAGTAGTGACTGGGTGAGATGGATCTCTTGGTGAAGGGAGAAGACTTGTCCTTCTGTGGTGAGGAGCAGAACAGGATGGAGAAACCTTGAGATGTGGCGAGGAGGAAATTGACAGCATGGAGCTAAGAACTCACAATTCAAGCAGAGGGACTGACAGATGGCAGCCTAAAGAGGAAAGCAGTCAGCCTCAGAGCTGGTCTGAAGAACTGTCTTGTTGGACAGCAGGGGATATAGCACAGTTCAGTACAGTTCCAAAAGTAACACAGGTATGTAAAATCAGTCCTAGAAGGAAGGATATGCCTGCAAGGACCCAATGGGCAGGGGAAGCAGGTATAAACCTTCTCTATTTCTATTCTGACAAACTTTCTAATTTCAAATTTTCAATTTTTTTCCTTGATTTTTCTAGGTTTTCTTTTCTTTTTTTTTTTTTTTTTTTTTTTTTTAACTTGGCGTTTGGCTTTTTTGCCTTTTTTTTTGTTTGTTTTTGTTTGTTTGTTTGGGGTTTTTTTAATTCAAAAACATTCCAGTGTTCTTTAAGGAATGCAAAATTAGTAACAAGTCTAGACGGATTTACTTCAGAGTTGTTGTTGACTCAGGATCTTATTCCCGAAGGTTAATGACCTTTGATTAACACAATTTGCCTGGCAGCCAACTCTGCTCAGCATGAATATCAGTCTTTACTGAAATATTAGTGGGCAATTAATATTGTCACTGCAGCCCAGACACAAAAGTGCACAGAAGCTTGATGCACCCAAGGGCCTTCACAGCAGGAGACACATACTGTAGTGAGAGTGATTAAAAATTACTTTGATGAACTATAAAAATTAATTAGTGTCAATCTAGACCAATGGCATAAAAGAAGACACAAGAAGCGTGTAAGTGACTTCCTGACTTCCACAGCTTGCCATGTGCGGGTTTGTATGTGGTGGAGCCAATGAGTTTGGTTCTGAAATAACAGATTTGTTTATCAGATGTGCTATCTGCAAGTTGCTGTGAATAAAGGTCACTTCATATTCAGAATATATGATTATATAAAAACAACAGTGATGCTGTACTGGACCCCAGCTTAATTTCCTGCTTTGCCACAAACTTCCTTTGTGGCTTCTAGTAAGTGATATTAAGCCCATGTATTGAAAGATATCTGGATGCCTGCCTGCACTTGAATTCATTAGTATCTAGTCATCTAATTTTACATTTTAACTTTTTTTTTCTTTTTTTTTTTACATGCCTAGGATTTATGCCTTGTTTTATAGAAAATTTACTGCTCCTTTTCTTGATTACTTACGCAAATGCTTTGAAATACATATTTAAGAAAGATCCAGCATGGTATTTATTGGAAATTGTATTTTCTATTTTTAAATTGTAACCAAGCATTTTAAAGCAAGTATTGTACTTCTAAAATTACAATTTTTTGTATTTGAATTCTGTTAAAGAACGTGATTATAACTGAAGCACTGCAGAGATATATAATATATTGTAAAAGTTACACATTGAATCTCAGGCTAGAGGGACTGTATTACTACTGTAATCAATAATATGTCATAGAAGTTTCTACATTTCATAACTATTCATTACTCTTCCTGCTGGTGACAGCGTGATGATGCTTCTTGCTGATTTTATCTTCACGTTTTCTTTTGTTTTAGTGTTCAGTACCTGCACAATTTGGGCTAAAAGACAAGTCTGACTATCATATCTGCACTGAAATCTAGTATATAATAAACATTAATCTGACTGAAGCCTTTTACATTCTCTGGATAGCAATATATAGCTAATTTTGTGAAAGCTAAACTATGAGCTCAAAGGTGTATATGTATGTGTATATATGTATGTATAACTTTTATGTATAAGAACAAAATCTTAAAAGAATAATGGAGCTCTTTTTATTGCCCTGACAAAATTGTCATTTTTATGTGATAAACTTTCTTGGTGAGGTAGATTACTTACTTGTCTTGGCCTGGAACTAAGATATTTTAAATGATTCCCACCTATTTTTCTCTTCTTTTTCTCTGCAAAATGAGAACCACAGGGTCCATTCAGGAATAACATATTTTTTCTGTCTTCTTGATCTTGTACCCTTCTTTTAAATATTTTCTGTCTTATCCCAAATATCTTTTGTGTTTGACTGCTATTAATGATTTTACTTCATCTTTAAAATTCTCTTGCTATTATTACTTGACAATCTTTATAATTTTTTTTTATAAACTTTTGTGCTCTTCCTTCCCAGTTCTGCAAAGCCAACATGGTTTGGTCTGTGTTTGTGTGTGATGTATTGTTTGATACAATACTTTGTTTTGCAGACTAGCAATCCATGTACCTGTAGCACAGGTTATTTAAAAACACTGAACAACAAGTCCCAAAAATATTGATGCTTTATTCAGCCAACAGTGTGTAACACTGAATCTGTACTGTAAGCAATAACTGAAGTGTTGACATCAGTCCTTCAATTTTTCATCATTTGTCCATTGTCACTTTGAGCGCTTGGGATGACTGAAGTAACAAATGAGCTGTCTCATCTCAAGATGATGTACCTTAGGGAAGAACTTGTCCTTTAGCCCCATATAAAACATCTTGATCTGGTGCCAAGCTGAGGTTTAAGTACTCAGTTTTGCTCTTGGCAGATTCTTTTTTCTCTTTTGTTCAAAAGCTAATCCAGACCTGGGTATAAAAATTTTGACTGATATGTCTGCATCATATTTTTTGTTAAATCCCAAATATTTTTCCTACTGAAGTTCCTTTGGACATTTTATTCTGAATGAAAGAACATATTCCCACAGCAGGAAAAAAAAAAAAAAAAAAAAAAGTGTAAAACCATTTATCAGTTTTGTCAGAGGGCCAGCGGAACTGTTCATGTGCAGGCAAGAATGATCCTTCTCTTCCTGCTTTTGGAAAGGCATGGCTTTTGGCAGAACTGAGTACTACCGAGTCTGGCTGACACCCTTTGGACAGAAAAAAAATTGTCTCATTCTCGCTGCATCCAGCTTGGAGGTGGGAGAACAAGCTCTTATCCTTCAAAAGCCATCATGTTTGAAAGGTCATGGAGATGAAGGAAGGTCTGCCCTGCTTTTGGACAGGCAAATTATTTACTCAAAAGAGATGAAAAAACAAGCCAGAGCAGTGCAGTCTGAGAAGATTCTGTTTGGACCCTTGGAAAATCATGGAATGAATCCTTTTGAAACACATTTCTGGGCATGTGGAATAGAAGTAGTTTACTGGAAACAGCCACCATGTATTTACCAAGGGTGCTATCTGTCAAACCTGTCTTCTAAATATCCTTGTATCCAAGTTAGGACATTATGATCTGGAAGGGTGAACAACTGGTAAAAAGCTAGTTAGATGGTCAGCCCCAAAGGGTCATGGTTAACGGTCATGCTTTACCTGGAGGTCCAAAGAAGGGGAGGACTGCAGGAGTCTGTACTGTGACTTGTCCTTATTAACACTTTTATTGTTCAACATCTGACATGGAGGACATAATGGAGCACACACTCATCAAGTGTGCAGAATACGCTAAATAGCGGAGACAATTCAATATGCCCCGTGATAGGATCCCATCCAAAGAGACCTGGATAAGCCAGAGGAATCGAGCCAGTTGATCCATTCTATTTGTGAACCTTGCAAAACTGAGCAAGGATAAATGCCAAGTGCTAACCCTGGGACAGAGGAACTCCTACAGTGGCACATGCTGGGAACAGACAGGCTGAGAACAGTCCTGCAGGAAAGGGCCTGGAGTTTGGTAGGCACTGAACTGAACCACAGTCAGCAAAGGGGGACAAAAACTTTAACCTGAAAAGGAACATGGCCAATCAATACAGGCGGTGATGTCTTCCTCTACTGAGGGCTCAGTAGACCTGAATCTGCAGTATTGTCTCCTCTACTGAGAGAGGCTGAGGGAAAGAGGCTACTTCAGACTGGAGGCGGCAGCATGTAACAGTAGCCCACCAATGCCTGTGGGGAGGTTATCAAGGGTATGAAGCCAGGCTCTTCACAGCTGTGTACCATGAGAAGATGAGAGGCAACTTGAGAAAGTTGAAATAAGAGAGGTTTAGACTGTGTATAAGGAACTGTTTCTCCATGAGAGTAGCCTACTGCTGAGACAATGCAGTTTTTGTCCTTGGAATTTTTCAAGGTTTGACTGGGCAACATCCTGGATAACCAGATCTGATCTCAGATATGGTTCTGCTACAGGCAGGAGGCTGAACTTAATGACATTCTGTGGTCCCTTCCAACCTGAATCTATGATCCTGTAAATCACTATTTAAATGTTTGGGGTTTTTCAGTTTAGTAGTTTGGTTTGGTTTTCTTTTCTTTAATTTTTCCACAGTCTTTAAACTTTTTTTTCTCCACACTTCCATTAGCTTTGATTTTCTTTGTGCTAACAAGCAATTTCTCCATTTGTGCTCTTTGATGTCTTTTATGCTCCCTGTTGTTTTTTGTTTTGGTTTGGTTTTTTTTCCTTGTTTTCTACTAGACAAAATGCTAACATATCCTAGTTTTTATAACTTTATTTCTACCAAAATTTTGCTTTCCTTCTGTCAGTAAAAATTTTACTTACTATGATTGATTTATATCACTCTTCAAGTTGTCAAGAAAGAACAAAAGTTTTTATTTGCATTTAGCATCTGTTTTCATCTCAAAGGTGAATCTATCTTGTGAAATTTAAAAAAATCTGTTCAGCATATTTTGTTCCTGTAATGTATTTTTGTGATAAGTAAAACAAAATTACTTCAAGAGCCATCATATCCAGAATAGAAAATATAAACACTTTGTTCATTACCTCCACAAAACATTTTAATTCACATAATTTTAAAACTGTGCCAAAGAAATCATAGTTTTACTTTGCCAAAGTATTTAGTTTGCCTGAATTAAAAAGAGTTGTGTGCAGATTTTTCAATAAGGTTGTGTTTATAACATGATTTTTATTCGTCATGTAAAGCTAAAAAGAATTATTGCAATTAGATTTTTGTCTGACTTGCCTCTTGCATAATAAAGATTAAAAATTTCCATTGGATTTTAAACTTCCAAAAATGTTATTTTGTAGGCACATCTTCCTCCATTTTCTTTCTAATAAATACACATTTTGGAGAAAATAAAACAATGAGACTGCTGACCTAGGATTTTCTATGTAGATTTCTGTTAGTCATGAATATCTATCAATCTCTAGCCATGGAGATGCAAATCTGCTGTTCAGCTAAAGTAATTAGCTGAGTATTTATGTTGTATGGACACATAAAACAGAGTATTTAAAAATATGTGTGGGTGTATATATATATATATATACAGAGCTTATTTATTCAGATCATGTGACGGTTTTGTGGGGAAACAGGACACTCCATTGCTGGCCTGTACTGACAGGAGTCGGTATTGTAGGAGCCCTTGTAGCAGCAGAGCCTCTTTAGCTGCATCAGGTGAAACCTGTCAAACTGCTATTCTGTTCAGTTCTTATATTCCTGTTGCCCACAGTTGTGTGCGACAACCCTGGCAACGCATGCAATCTTAACTACATGAAAACTGACCCCTGTTACCACTTCTGCAAGAACAGTTACTGTTGATTACTTACAAATATCTTATTTATGTATAGTGTGACCATTTCTATAGCAGGAATCACCCAGAGGAGACTTTGGAGACTTCATCCAGGACATCAGTCCACATGTTCAAGCACAAAAATCAGAGCAGGAGCTGCCTTGGAGAATTTCAAGAACTCTGCAAAATTCCCATCTGGAAGAATCCTATAACAATCAGTCAGATACTTGATACTGAAGGTTTGAGCAATCACCTTGGCTCCAATTGATCTCAAACCTGTCCTTAATCTCACCTGTGCAGTTCTCAAATCACTGAGGGACTTAATGCCTAAAGTGCTAACTAGCTCAGCCCTTATACAGGGCTACAAAGCCCGATCAGGCTACAAAGTTGTAATTGAATAACAAATGTAATTTGCATGTTTATTTAAACTTGTTAGCTGCTGCCACACTTACTGTATGAAGTATAAGAAGGGTGTAACACTGAAGATAAAGTGCTACAGGGAAGAGGATTGATTTGACCATGTCCTCCTGAAGATTTGTTCCCAGTTTTGTTATGGATATTGTAGGTTTTGAAGCGAGGTGAGAGGGTGCACCTTTGCACTCCTCTCCTTTCTGATAACAGTATATAAACAAGAAATGGTATCCTATCTTCTCCATCATGTATGCTAAATGAGTTATTAACAATTTGCATGTTACGGTATCTAGCTGTAAGAAAAAAACTTTTTTTATTGCTGCTTATTTAAGCACTTAGAATTCCCCTTGGATGATCCGCAATTCGTTCAAGAGGCATCACATTATCACCCAAAACCCCCACTTTTTCTTCTGATAACAGGTAGTGATTATTATCATACAAAGATCTAACTAGACAGAAAGTCTACAGCATACATAATGGTGGTTTGAGTTTGAGATCACAAACCATACCCATATTTCTGATGGTATATTTCTTCAGCTCTAACATATCAAATGACTGTCTGCTTTAGCTTTTGATTATTGTAGTTCCATAGAAACACCCATCTGGACATATTTGTATGGGCTATTTTTGTTTGTTGTTGTTTGGTTGGTTTGGTTTTGATCTTTTTTTCCTTGTTTTTTCAATCTTACAAATTCTGTGATAGTAGTTACTCACAAATCTTCCCTAAAGTAGACCTGCTTTAATAGTCTGAAATTTGTATAAAAGTTAATTTAAAGATTCACAGGTAAATATTTTAATTACGTTTTATTTTAGTTAAATACTTTATAACTTAGCGCAGTACCCTTATATATTTAACACCAACTTAACTAAAACAACCCCATCTCCTAACTATAACTGGGTTTGCATCCTTAAAAATGCAGTTCTGTCCTTAGGACTATTTTCCATTTTCCTTTCATGCAATATGTGCATTCTGCTTTTGATAGCTTTTAGATGTTCAGCACTAAGCGTATGTTTGAAGAAAAGTTGTACAAGACTATAAGGAAAACAATTTCATGCTACAGTTTTGTAAATCATTGTTGGTTCTTTTTCTTTTTGATCTATACCATCATACCAATAGCACAGATTGCACCTTCATATTTTTCTTATGATGTAATGGCAAAGCTAATTTCTGCTGCTTCATTTGCATTTTTAAAGTTTTGCTTTCCTGCTCTTTTAAAGTGAAATGTAGGTCAAGACATCATCTCATAATTCCATCTTGAGAAGTTTCTGTTTGTTCCCAGACACGCTTTGATATTTGTTTTTTACTGTTCTGTCACTAAGTCCACTGCTCAATTCAGTTATATAAAAAAATATATATAGGCTGGTTTTGTCGGTTTTATGTTATAATTTCTAAGTTGTCATTGTGAAAGGTTTTCTTGATTCCCTTGCATTACATGTAATACCTGGAAGATCCTAGGATATCTAGAAACTAGACAGTGAGTTATGACTTGGAATAAGACTTACAGGGCAAAGAGATTGTGAACACTCTCTCTCTGGGTGCACAAAATATTTACGCAACTGATTTCAGTTGTACTATTTGGTTTTGTTGTTTTGGTTTTTTTTCCCCCTTGCTTGCAATTTTCAGATCACAATGGTTCTATTATTTTACATTTTTCTAAAAGTTATATCAAATAATTTTAATGTTTTATATGTATACTTTAGAAAGCTTGTTTAATTATTTTGGACCAAGCTTTGTTACTTGTGGAGAGCATTTACTGCAGCAGGTAGTTTTGCTGACTCGGGGAAAAGGTGGTGTCAATAAATAAGGAAAATTGTAAGACTACAAACCCCTAGCACTTGTTGCATAGATAAGCACATATTTTTTTATTTTCTGTGATCACAGATCATCCGGGATGGTTGATGGAAGAGTTTTACTCTGGTCTTGGTCTCTAGAGGTAAGTTATGAAATACTAAACCAACGTCTTTAGAACAGATTTAGAGGATGGCGGGAGTTCTTGCTTTCCCATTCCCATGGTGACTGTACAGTGCACAAGTGAGAGCAAGTTCTGGCACATTTGTGGATTTCAGACTGTTTCTGTCAGAGTATCTCTTGACAGCCAGCTCCCCAGGACTGTGCTAATATTAGTTCAAAGAAACTAGCTTTATCTTCTTGACTTAGTGGGATGATAGGAAAATGTTTGAAAAGAAGAAAGTAATTCAACAAAGGCAAACTGGCAGTGAGAGGGAGTCTATGAAAACAGTGCACACTCCAAACTTAAATATAATAAACTCAATGCTTTTTTGTGAAAATTAATATTTTCAGTCACACATCTTTCATGACTTTTTTTTTTCTTTTCTGCAGGTGACTCAAGGTATGTGGTGTATGTATAATTCATGAAGAAGAATGTCCATGTTCATCAATGTGTCTGTCTTAAGGGGTTTGTGGCCCTCAGGACATGAAGGTACCAGATGTCATGAACTATGTGAGCTGATAATTAAAAGAAAGCTGAGAAATTAACAGCTTGAGTAAGGCACAACCCTATGAGGTAAATACATCCCTTCTGTTTCTCTAAGCATGCCCACACTCTTGGGATGTCAGGGGAGATGGTAAAATCTGAGGTGCAATTTAAATCTATGCCATTCATAGACATTTTGGATCACTTTTTTTTTTTTCCTTTTCTTTTGTTTTTTTTTTTTTTTTTTTGTTAATTTTAAGCAGTGTCATTAAAAAAAAAATTCATTAACAAATAAGACTCCCTGAGCTGGCAACCCCCTTCCACAATTTTTGAAACTAAGCTGAAAATCATTTTGTCAAACAACTAACTTACTCTTATGGCCAGATCCTTCCAGGACAGCACTGAGAGCTCATTTTCTTCAATGAATTTATCCTTTTAGCTTCCTTTCATAGAAAAGAAAAACCTGAATTTCAGACGGCTGACAAGCAAATCTTAATATGTGACCCCAGCTGGCTTGCAGCCACACAAACTCATCCCTGATGGGCCAGACAAAGGAAGCTGAGAAAGAAAGTCCTGTGAGAGCTAGGAAAACCTGATGCAGCCTTTTTTTAACTTGCATTGTGAAGTGGAGCAAATCTTCATATCAGGTTTTCCCTCGGTAGAACAGGATGTATAAGATGCTTGAGAACCTCAGTGCAGATGAAAAGTGATGAATTCAGGTAATCGAAGCCAAGTCAACAGCAGACAGATGAACCAGTGGTGGGGGGTAATTGACAATCCAAAAGCTTCTCTGTTGCATATGTTTTTCCCTGCTTTTACAAGATCTTTCAGAATTGCCACACTGATTACTGTTCCCTCTCACAGTCTCTAGAGATAAATTTATTTCTGGCATATCTTTACAGGAAAATTATTTCCTCAGGTCCAATAGATGGATCTCAACTTTTACATTCCGTTAGCATGAGATTCCCTGTGGTGAAAGTGAGGAGGATTTTGCTTTTTTCTCTTTTGCTGTTAGAATTCCTTTTTTTCCCCAAAAGAATATATCTAGTACATGAAAAAAGTGAGAATGAATGTCACAGAATGTATACTATGGAGCTGAAATGCCCTTTAGTTGTTATGCAAAAATTCAATTCCTAAAATAACGGTTTCATCAATATATGTTTATAATTTTTTTGATAAAAATGTTCTGATACTTTCAGTTTACTTACTTCTTAATAAATTAATTTACAGTTTTTATTAAAAAAGCCCACATTCCACCCAGACTTTACTCAATTTAAGGTAGATGGAAATGATTCTTGAGTTTCAGTCTTTTGTTTTATTTATTGTTTGAGCAGAGAACTGGAAATGTTCTATAAAAGTTGCTCCTATTCTTTTACTTCTATGTTTACCTAATTTAATTTAAAAGCAAAAATGTAAAAATACTGGCCATCATCAACCTGTAATTAAATTATGAATGTGCCATGAAATCAAGAATAACATAAAATTACAGATTTTGGCATTTGACAAAAGTTTGATTGCACAGGGAAATTGTAGTGCTTTGTGCAGCTGATGAGACAATTTCATTTTACAAGCAAAAAAGCCAGGAAAGGCAGTGACTTGCAGACAGACTACAAACCAGTCCGTCTCACCTCTGTGCCTGGCAAAGTCTTGGAGCAGATTCTTCTGGAAGGCATGCTAAGGCACATAAAAAACAGCAAGATGCTTGATGACAGCCAGCATGGCTTCACTAAGGGGAAATCCTGCCTGACCAATTTGGTGGCCTTCTATGATAGGGCTACGGAGCTGATGGACAGGGGTAGAGCAGCTGATGTCATCTACTTGGACTTGTGCAAAGAGTTCCACAATGTCCCACATGACATCCTTGTCTCTAAATTGGAGGGACATCAATTTGATAGATGGACCACGCGGTGGATAAAGAACTGGCTGGATGGCTACATGCAAAGAGTTGTGATCAATGGCTCAATGCCCAGTTGGAGACCAGTAGTGAGTGGTGTCCTTCAGGGATCGGTGTTGGGACAGGTCTTGTTCAACATCTTTGTTGGTGACATGGACAGTGAGATTGAGTGTGCTCTCAGCAAGTTTGCCTATGCCACCAAGCTGTGTGATTCGGTTGATACGCTGTAGGGAAGGAATGCCATGCAGAGGGACCTTGACACACTTGTGAGGTGTGATGATGCCAACCTCATGAAGCATAACCGTGCCAAGTGCAAGGTCTTAGAGCTGGGTCTGAGCAATCCCAGGCACAACTGCAGGTTGGGCAGAGAAGAGATTCAGAGCAGCCCTGAAGAGAAGGACTTGGGGATGTTGGTCAATGAGAAAATGAACATGAGCCAGCTGCAGTGTGTGCTTTCAACCCAGAAAG
>WYDI02012969.1:0-46354 GCA_009867235.2 Psittacus erithacus | reverse complement strand
CTCTAGTGGAAGGGGTCCCTGCCCGTGGCAGGGGTTGGAGCTGGAGGAGCTTTAAGGTCCCTTCCAACCCAAACCAGGCTGGGATTTTGCAGGGCTCTGCCCTGGGAGCAGCCTGGGGCTGCAGGGAGGTTCCTGCGGGAGGGCTGGGACCTTCCAGCCTCGCAGCATCACATCCACACGGGACACGAAACGCAGCTGGAAGCACGGGAAGCCCCAAGAGCCGAGCAGCAGCCGGGGGGGGGGGTGTCCCCAACCTGGGGTAAGGCACCGGGCCATGGCTGAGCCGACAGTGCCACCTGCTGCCACCGCACACTCGTCCCACGCTGCAGGGACAGAGCTTGAGCCACCTCCGGAGCTCCTGTCCCTGCCTCAAGCTGCTCCCCACTTCCCAAAGCAGCAACCAGCTCTATGTGCTCCATGCGTGGTTGGGGGCACAGTGGAACCCACAAACTGTACCCCTCTGTTCGCCCCAGGCATCCCTCTGCTTAGTCCCTCAAATCCACCCGGACGTGCCAGACCCACCTCTCCCACCAGCAACGCACAATAGGAGACATCCCCCAGGAGCCTGCAAAGTCAACGATATATTTTTTATTAAATATACATCCTCTCTTGGCACAAATCTTCAAATATATAAACATCATATAACAAAGTGTCTTCACTGCAGTAAAATAGAACTCCAGATCCAAGAAAAAGCAGTCAAAATCGACCCACACACTCATACACACACAGGGACGGCGAGGTAAAAAGGCAATTGAACAGTGTTTGTGCTGATATATGCATAGACCGCACAGTGAGCAGCGCTGGGAAACCTGCCTCACATGGGGAGAATGGGAGGAATCAGCCCCTACAAGAACAAATCAAGGCTGTTTCGTAGGAAGGCCACCTCCTCCTCTGGCCCAGGACACGTAAGGAGGGTTTGTAACGTACATCCTGGCTCTCTGCAGGGCTCAAGGACCCAGCCAGGCACTGAGGAATCGATGTGGGAAGTATCCCACTGCATTCCCCCCTCCTCCTGCCTGCCCAAGGCTGCCACCAGACTCACTTGGGGTTGCCACAGTGTACAAGCTTCTTTTCATGCCTCATCTGCTCCTGTGTTACAGACACTAAAGGGTGAAGACTGCAATCCTTCTAGGCAGAAGGTGGCAAGAAGTTCACAGAGTACCACTGCCTTAACACAGAAGCTATGAAACTGTTTTGGGAGAGCTCCCCCAGTGTACCAAAGCTCCACCACACAACCCAGCTCATGGCTCCCAGGGACTTTATGCCCCAAGAGGCTGCAATTCCTCCCTCGATCCTGCCAACCAGCAGCCAGCTCACGGGCAGCTCTGGCAAACAGGCTCGCAAGAAGCAAGCTCAGATCCCACCTCTCACATATCCAAGTTCCCCAAGTGACCCCTGGAGCCTCCCAGAAGGACGAGCTCTCCCCAAGCCCCACACCCAGCAATCAGGCGCTTCCACAGAGCACGTGGGCATCACTGGAGGTATTGAGAGAGGGAACACGAAGGAGCAGCAGCATTTGATAGCTAGTGAAGAGAAGGTGCTAAGGGAAAGCGAAGGCACTGGGGCTGGACAAGGCGTTCAAGATCCTTTCAAACAAAACCTTCTGCCCCTAGTGCCTTTAACTTCTTGTCTCCACACACAAGCATCCCTTGCCTGTGAGGGGGAAGCTGAGCTGGGCTGGGCTGATTGGGCTTCACTATCAAAGCTGCAATTTGTCATTTTGGATGCATTTCATTGGACCTGATTTTCTTGAAGTGCTCGTGCGGGACTAAAGGTGCAGAAGCAGGGAGGGAAGAAGAGCAGAGGAGGGACAATAAACACACAAGTTAATGTTTGGCAGTAACACATTAAGGAACAAAGAGAAACATGACTTGGAAATAAAAGCAAGGTACTCGAGAAGAATAAAATGAAACATTAGGGAATTTGTGGAAATAAAGAAGTTCTAAAGAGAACAACTAGAGAATATTCCTGTCAGATTTCTCTCAGAGCTACAGGCAATGGATCTCCTTGGCCAGCACAGCCCGCCCTCTCCAAATCAGCATGCCCAAAACTCCTCGGGCACTCACTGAGGCAGCAGAGAGATCTGGAACATGGCTCAATTCACGCAGGGATTAGGAGAGGTGAAGGGAACACTCTGTTTCTCCTTTCCTACATTCAAATCAGAGAGGGAACATAAAAGTAAAAACAAAACCAACCCTATTTGAAAGAACCCAATGCAATAACACATGGTTACTCTGAACACTCCTCTCCAAGAAACAAAAGCATCAAACCCACCACAGACTGAATTCAGAGATGTGTCTCTGAGCCACCACTCCGCCTGCAGAACTTGGGCAAACGCGTCTGGCTAAGATTCCACTGAATTAAAATCAGGGGCTCATTCAGAAACAACTGATCTAAGCCCAATGCTTCAAGCCTGGCTGTGCTTCAGGTCTTGTTTCTCAGCTGAGAGTTCCCAGGCTCTCGATGAGCTGCCTGCATCATAGCGGGCGATGCTGGGCTCAGCAGAAGCTGCCTCCTCCACAGGCCCCTGCTCATTTCATGTACTCCTGACACAGCAGAAGGCACCTTGTGCAGGTCTGCTCTCCCGTTCAGTCCCAAACAAGAGGCAAGTCATCCAGTGTAAATCCTTTCTCTGCCAGGACCCAGGAGCAATTAAGCCACCTCTGCTACCGCAGAGGTTCAGAGATGCTCATTGCCTCCTAAGACAAGCACTGCTGCACTTGTCTCTGAGGTGACCTACCATACTGTGGAGCATAGGAACTCACTCTAGCTTGGATGTCACAGTTCATCTTCCTCTTGTCTTCATATAGTACCCACTGGCTGGGCAGGAAGGACTGTGCTTTGAATCAGCAGCCTCCAAGCTGAGAGAAAGCTTGGCATGGACTGTGCACACAGTCACATATATACGCAGAGTCAACTGCTGGCACACCTGGTTGCTGGTCTGTACCTCCATTTTGTGGTAGGATACAACTGCCTCAGGATTTCCTCACCAGGCCAGGCAAGATAAACACAAGAGCAGAAGTAATTGGCTTCTCCATTGGAGAAAAGAAATCAGAGCTCTTGCATAGGACTAAACAAAATTTCACCCAAAGAGAACAGCTGATCATCTTCCCCTAGCAATGGGAGAAAAACTGTACAGAGTTCATGGCTACCATCTCTAAAGACTCTGAAAACAGCCACACCTGACATTAATCACAAGGTAAATCAGCGACTGCAGTTTCACAACAGAAATCACCATTTGTGGGCTTGGAGGCAGAAATCACTGAGGTTAATACCCCGCTTATCCATGAGCACTAAAGCATGATCGATCCCACGTGTTCTGGGAACACCACACACGCTAATACTTCAGTACACTGGTTTTCTGCCACATCCACAAACTGGAAGTGTAGGTGCTCGATTCCTAGGGAAATATTTGGCATTAGAAGCAAGTTATGCTCCAAAGGACAAGTGCAAATGCAAAAGAAAGGAGAAAGCTATTTCTACTAATTGTGCAATTACCTCCAGTTCCATTAATAAAGACACAAGGCTCAAACTACAACAGCTAAAATACACCAGAAAAGGACAGCTTTTAAATGACACCTTAGTTTTAATACATTATGGGCTATATCAGCTGGAAAGGGATTTTTACTCTTAGCTTATGTCATCTGATTCTCAGAGAAGTCTGAAGTTTGCTGTGACCCTTGTTACACTCTGGATTCCAGCTAGGAATGGAACATAAACCAAAACCACTCCCAAAAAACTCCATTTCCCTGAAAACTGATCTCAAATAGAAACACTGAAAGGTTCTTTACCATTCATTTTCAGATTGCAGCTGGAAATGATTGGCACTAGGTTATCATTGCTGAAGGGTCAATACTGGCCTGGGTATCCCCGTTTTCCCAAGGACCCAGTTGGTCCAGAAGAATTCTAGGAATAAGAACAACTGGGCTTAGGTGTGGATTAATGAGCAGAGGGGACACAACCTACACAGCAGGCACCATAAGACAACAAAGTTGTTCAGAAGCAGGACCAGCAGCTCGAGCCAACTGCCAGGCCACATTCACCAGACGGGAAGAGCCTCTCAGGATCACTGGGTCTGCATCTCCCTGATGTATGTTCTTGCATAAAGCAGCAACAATAATACTGAAGGATAAAACTCCTGAAATTTCAAGTCTGTAACACTTCCTTTTCCAGTGCACCAACATTATGGTCTGCCAAATCCCCCAGAAACCGCTGCCTTTAAGACCATAACCACAACGGAAAGGTTTGGGGAGCCCAAAAGCACTACTGCAGGTCAATTCAGTCCAGTTTGTGAATCCAGGCACAGCCCCTCCTCAACACTGACAACAAACATGAGGATTTGATTTCCGAAACTGCTCAGAATATTCCTCTCCTGCTGGCCTCTGTCTTTGGTAACCTCAGAGGGATGCTGGAGCAAGGGCTATTTTATGCAACTCAACCCAGAAATAAGAACGTTTGAAAAAGGACAGTGTTTCCAGCCAGAGCCCACGTTTAACTTCTTATGTTTTGGAAGTGACCCGAACCTGTTAAATCCTGCTGTGTCCTGTTTTATGAAGACTCATGTTTACAGGTCAGAGGAATCTGGAATTCCCTACAGACAAACTGGAATACTGCACTTGGCAGACTGCCACCAGCTAACACATGTTCAATAAGAACTGCCTACCAGGAATAGCAGTCACTTTCCAGATTCAGGGGTTCATTCCACCAGCACCGAGTCCTCTCTGTCATCATCCACTGCTTCATCTGCCCACAGAGACCCAGGTGAGGAGCCAGCAGCAGCACGGTTTTGTTTGAGAGGCTCCACTCCTGGTATCACAGAGTAAACCAGAAGGGTGAGACAGCTACTGCAGAGGACTCAGTTCTGCAGAACTCTAGGAAGAAGTTTGCTTAGGAAAGCATTAGTTTCAGTTTGAGGTTTCCAAGTAACTCAGAGGCTCATTAAAAAGAAGAAAATCCAACAACAGAAAATAACAAACAAGTAAAGGTGAGTTCTCAGCTGCAGGAGAGCAGGTACGAGGTGAGGGAAGGCTAGCATTGCTCTTTCTACACGTGTACTTTTCCCCAGCAAGGGCTGTGGGGGATTAAGCTACTACCTTTCAGCATTAGAGCCGTGCTGTAATTTACGGAGAAGGATCTGCATCAGGTCAAAGGTTGTGAAGCTTATTCCCACTGCAATTGGACCTTTGACCCAGTTCATGCTGAGTCCTTTGTACAAGCCATGGATTAGTCCCTCTTCTCTTATAATCTCCTGCATGGTGAGAAGGATGGAACTGTACGTGTGTCCCATGACCCCTGCCGTCTGCATCCGCCGGCGAACCACATCCAGGGGGTAAGATGCTGACTGGCCAATCAAACCTGCACAGGCACCAAACAAGAGGCGCTCCGGGGGGGATGGCTGCAACTTCCCACTGTGATCTGGGAAAGAGAAAGGAACAGTGCTCAGAGAGCTTCTTAGAAGAAAACACATGGTTAGGGTCAAATGGGTGCAAAGCCAAAGAGAGGACTGAGTGCTAGAGCTCATGGGCCTGGTTGTTAGCTGACTTGGTATGGAACCAAGTACTTCTGCACCCAGGACTTATACCCTCTTGCTCCTCTGCAAGACAAGATACTGCTTTTCTGCAGCTTGCCTTCTTCATAGTCTAGAATCAGAGAGATGGAGGCACAAGGCTCCGCAAGCACAGTTGTCCTGGGCAACGTGATCTAGTTGAAGATGTCACTGCTCATTGCAGGGAGGCTGGACTAGATGACCTCTGACGGTCCCTTCCAATCCAAACTATTCTATGATTCTAGAACTTTGAAATAGGCTTCAAGGCCAGGAAAAGGCCTTGTACCACAGAATTCAAACATCTCAAATTGGCCAAAACTCTACAGCATTTCATTTGAAAGCAGAGCAAGTTGCCTTTACCTGCATGCAGTTTCTTCAGCGTCTCATAGGTGAAGAAGCTAAGCCCAGCATATGGAATCACTCCAATGATGGTTGGTGTAAATCCCCTGTACAACGTCTTCAATCCTTCCTCTTGGGATATTCGGATGAAGACATGAACAATATTGCTGTACCTAGCACGTGGACACAGGAGAGGCAAATCTGCGCTGGTTAGTGACCGCACACACCAGGAATGTTTCCAACACGACTTTCTGAAGGATCAACAATTAATTAATTCTGGGCTCTGAACTCATCCAACAGCTCAGAAGGGATTTCAGAAGCCTGTCTGCAGATGGAGAAGCCCGCCACCAGCTCTCCCATTGCCCTATCACAACATGCTGTCCTATCTGTTGGAGCTCTTCCGGAGGTATTGTGCCAGTTGGCCTCCTCAAGAACCCCCCCCACAGGTTTTACTTGTGAGGTCTTTTAGTATCGATCTCCTTCCAGTCCCTGGACTAACCAGGGCCCTGGTCATTTAATCAGTGCTCAGACCCCAGCAGTAAGAGGTTTATTACACCAAAGGCTCCGAGCAAGAAGTGACCCAGAAAATGGGAATAAAGTCATCTGACCTTAAAAGAAAGTGCTGCAATTGTTCGTGGTGCTTGTACTTGCTTTCATCAGGCACTTACATCTCCTTCGGCGTGACAGCCATTCGAGCACGGACCATATCCAAAGGGTAGGTTAACATGGCAGCCGTTGTGCCTGCCAGAGAGCCAGCAATGAATCGAGGAAAGGGTGTCAGCGCTCTAAAGTAAGGTGAGAGAAGAGACCAAACAGATCACCTGGAGATGGAAATACTACGTGGCTTTTGAGCAGGGCTCTACTCTACCTGCTACTGAGTCCCTTCCCTGCCTGTGTACTGAAGAGTTTGGTGGGCTGGGGATGAAGCAGCTGTGGTTTGCCACAGACAGCAAGACAGAGGCTTAGAGAGTATCTTTAAGGACAAAAAGCCTGACTTCAGGTGTCTCAGACACTACATGCCCAAAAGCAAGAGATTCAGGCCACGCACATGGCTCAGCAGCGCAAGGCTGAATTCTTGTTGTTTCTCCTGCAAAAAAAAGCTCTTTGTTTTGCCTGCCCACTCTCAGCACAGGGAAGTGCCAACTCAATGTCTAGGCCACTTCTTGCTCACGCCTCTAGAAGATGGGGTCATCTTCTCACAAAGATCTCCCCTGTGCAAGACTAGAAGCCCAGCCCTTTGCTCAGGCCCCTCACACATACCCTGTTCCACAAAGGCAACGAGAGGGCCCAGCATAACCCTGTCCAAACAGAGCTTTCAACTGAGCAACATGCTCCCTCCCTCCAGTCTATGGTCCCAAAGACTGCTCCATCCTCCTCAGCAAGGATCAAAGCCACACTGCATCTTACTTTCCCTGGAAGCCGTAGTAACTTCCCAGGAGCTGCTTGTACTCTTCGTGTGCACAGAACTGAATGGCAGCATAAGGGATCACACGGACCATAGTGGCTGAGTTCCCTCTCCAGAGACTCCAGAGGCCTTCATTGAGGTAGGTGCGATAAATCAGCCTGTAGGCTTCCTGCAGGCAATGGATCAAAGGTCAGACAAGGGAGATCATGATAAGGAGGAGTCCAAACAATACTGGAAGAAAAGGTGACCCTATAGCTTAACCTCTCCAAATCCTCCTTCCCACCCCAACCACAGTAAGCTGGTATCAGCTGTTTGTGTTTGCAACTAAAACATGTTCTCTGGGGAGACTGCATCAGATACATCAAAGGAAAAGAGAACCAGTCATAAAGACAAGAGGTTTAGGTTCAAGACACCTTCATTTTGCCTCCACAGCGAGGCACAGAGCTGGAGTGCTGCTTGCACAAACCTTTTCTCAAACCAAATTAATCTCCTTAATAAAAGACAGAACCATTTGGATTACACATATGAGCACAGCACACATGGGACAGCTGGAACATGCATGCCATGAAACATTCAGCAAGCCATGATAGCGATCAGCTCCTAAATTCAAAGTCCCTCCACACTTGGCAACAACTCCTGTGGGGGCTGGGGGAAAGAGAGCAGCCACGAGAGGAGAAGGGCTGACAAAACAAAGGCACAGGTAGAACCTGGAGCATGAAAGAGGAACCAAGGCCCCTGTGTGTGAGGCACTGGACTAAACATGAACATAAGAGAGCACTGGCCTCAGGACTATTACAAATACTGTTTCCAGTTTTCCCCTCTGTGCTCTTTCACTACGAGTGCTGCTAATAAGACCCAAGCAAGAAAGGGAAATAAATACACACAAAAGCTGCTGTTAGGGCTATTACTACCATTAATCAAGCACTTCAGGTCAACGGGAGACAGACACATCACCTCACCTTGGCAGAAAATCTTTTTGAAGACACTAAAAAGAAAAAATGAGCATTAGGTCTTGCAATACATTTAGATGGATCAAATAAACCATACAGGTGCCTTATCTAAGGGATAAAAATGGAAGCAAAAGAATTAATGCAAGAGGAAGTAGAGATTCTTTGTAATAAACAATGACTTTCCAATGGTAAGCACCCCCCAGTTCTCTTTAGCACATCCATACATTTTCCCACCGACTGTTATGACAATGCTCAGTTTGTGCTACACTTCAAGCACTAAAAATAAAGGAACACATCAAACAATTAACATATAAAAATCAGAGCAGCACTGGCCATTTCTTTTAGTCGAGCATTCCCATGCCCTGGTTCCAGACTAATGCTAGAATCCAGCAAAGAACTGGTCTGTTTAGGGAGGCTCCACACAGGAATGGTTTCATCCCAGCAGAACTCAACACTGGGGTTCTTTTCTTGCCTCCATTCAAACTGACAGCATCTCTTTAGCCATTAAACACACCAGGCATTTGGAAGCAGGATTTCTTTGGCATCCAGCAGCTGTTTTGTAACGCTCCTCCCGCAGGAAGGAAGCCCAGGCTAAAACTTGAACAGCAGCACTAATGAAACATGGTTCCAATTAAGTGTCTATTGCAGTTGCTTTCAAACTCATTTGGACTTGTAACCTCTCAAGTGTATCAAGCATCACATGCAAATACGTTTTCACCACACTGCTCCTTTCTGCAAGTCAATGTTTTTAATAACACCACCACCTCAATAACCAAACGCAACTGGCCCCACAATGGAACAGAGCTGTTTTCCCTCTGCCACGGGGGAATTCTTCAGTCTCTAGTTCAAGGGACAATCTTCCTACACTCACATGGCCCAAGATGCTTTCCCTCTTCACAGGCAGGGAAGAGGCCCCACAAAAAAACCCTTTAGGAAAGCAAGAAATGAAGAAACCCATTAAATACTAAGGAATTGGTCAGAATGGTCACATTTTAATCTTCTCCCTTGCAGTGAGGTTAATGGGCCAAACCAAACAGGTCTTTCTATAAATACAGGCCCTGTGCAAATTAAAGGTGATTTATATGGACAGCTGTTGACTCACCCCAGTTCTGCAGTTTCCATCTCACCTCTGATCCATTTCCAACCTCAGATGAACTACAGTGTTTGCTCTGATGAGGAAGCACAGCACGTACTCACTGCTGCCCAAGCATCTGGTCACAGATGCAATCCCAGCCTGCAGCCAGCCCAGGCTTTAGCTTTCTACAGCTTCAACTCCCTGATCTCTATCCCTGCTATTTCAAACCTCAGTCTCTGCTACATGGAGGATGAAAACCATGTGAAATGAAAGTCAATTCAAAATTAAATGTCATCTAGGGATTAGATTAAAACCTACCCAATTTATTTAATCTGGGATGTCAACCAGATTTAAAATTCTTGGCTTCACCAAGTATCTACTGTATTAACAGTCTGCACTCTTCCCTTTGGGACAATTAGTGTGGTTGACAGATCCTGCACTGCAACAGGGAACTGAACAGAGCCCATGATGGGGCTGAATCCCAAATCCCACTAAACACGTGAGAATTTTCTATTCCAGTTAGATGCATTTCATTTGCAGTGACACACTTTGCGGGTTCCAGAAAGGGCTTTGTAACACAAAGCCAGGTATGCCAGCTTGAACGCTTGTGCAGTGCTTTTCCTCATTAATTTCACCTCTAACCAAAAACAACTCAGCTGCAATTCAATGCACCTCGTAGCGGAAAAGCCTGAATACATTTGAGCAGGCAGAGCCTGGCATTCAGCCTTCAGCAAGAAACTCAATTACCTCCCCCCAGTGTCACCACAACTCCTTCTATCGCTCGTGGACACTGCCCACCTTATTTCTCCAAGCTGAACAGACACAGACACCCAGAGCGTTACCAATCACCCCTCAAGCACTGACTTTATACTGTCTATAAACTCTGTGCTCCAAAAGTCTCCCTGATGTAGGAGAACACACGGCCAGCCAACGTCCACGAGCCACCGGCACCATCACTGTGTTACACTGAAAGAGCAAAACCCCTGCTGACTACCATGAGACTTGGATCCAGCAGGATGGGCCAGACACAGAGCTGACTGACACCTGCAATAATCCCACCAAGGACCAAGCAGTAGCTTTATAGACTCAATTCACTGTGGTAATGTCACTATTCTGTCAGCATCCTGCCAGGTCTCTGCGGCCTGGAGGAGGGTGAGGCACCAGAGAATAGGCTGAGCGGGTTAGAGGGGCTCTTTTGGATTCTGCCAACAATACAGGAAGAGCATTCTGCAAAAGCCATCAGGACTCACCTTGAAACATGATTTTTGTCCTGTCCAGTGGAGCTACTGCAGTTTTAGCAACAGCACCAGCCAATGCACCAGACATCAGGGAGTTGAGTACTTTCTTCTTCTCCCGGGTTTCCTGGAACAAAGCATTGCCCAGTGTGACACAGTCAAGCCTAAGCAAAAGCTGTAAGATTTCACTTTTGCCACAGCATTTACCACCCTCTCAAGGGCTTGGGTCCAAATTCTCTTCAAAATTTCAAGCATGGTAAAGTCCTGGTCAGCTCATGAAGCACAAAGATTGGACCTGTTTGCTGAGATGGAATGCTCCAAGGCCTGTCACCTCTAACTTGCACTGCTCTCGTACAGCTGAAGCCAGGACATCCCTGTTGAGATCTCCAAAAGCTAAGCCACTACCTCCTCATGATTTAGGCAGGGAAAGAAGTAAAGTGTCTTTCCAACCCTTCCAGTAACACACAAGCCCTATTTCCACATCTCTGTTCTGAAGATCCTTAGAATAATCCAAGACAGGTTTCCTACTGTGACAAATGGAATGGCAGTGGTTTGTTACTGACATTCCTGCCACAGTTCATACTTACACAGCTGCTACCTTCTCCTAACACATGGGCAGAAAGCAAGTAAATGACTTGAAATCTAACACCGTGAAGGTTACAGACTGTAACACAAGTTGAAACAAGGCTTAAGAATGTGAACTTGTGACACGTCGTCTGTTTGGGTGGAGGAGTTCACAGTTTTCTTTCTTCAGAATGTTTCACAACTAGAAAGTTAATGTTTATTCCCAAAAGACGCGGTTCAGTTCAAGTTTCCCTTCCAACCTCTGCCTGTCTGGTGCTAAACACAAGGGTAGCCATGCAAGGGCATGTGCGAACTTCAGCCTGAGTTTGAGTCTAAATCAGACCAAGGTTCAGCGGCACCTTCTCTCCCAGTGTTTCTAACATGAGTCTGGCAACAGCAGGGAAAGCCAGGCTTATGCCTCCCTTCCCAGCTCTGCCACTAAAGATGCAACAAGACATAACCCTGACCCATGAACACAGCCCTGCCTGCCTGTCAGCTCTTCCCAGAGGGCTGGAACTGCTTGGCTATGCTCAGAGAGAGCAAAAGTCACACTTTTGGTGGCTTGCATGTACACTGCAACTCTCACAGGACTCTGCAGCTCAAATGCCATTGAGATCCTCCCTTCAGACCACAGCTCTTCTCTCACACCCAACAACCTTCTGTGCCTACCTCTGGTGGCAGATGGGTTGATGGAATTGGCTCCACATCCTGCTGCTGGAAATCCACTTGACCTTCTCTCACACCATTACCCATACCAGTTGCACTTACAGGTGGGCAGAAGTGCTACGGCTCCTACAGTGAAAACAAGAACAAAGAGTTAGTGTCAAAATAGGAAATAAAATGCTTGTACAGGAAGGAGCAGCCACCCACTTCCAGAGCCATTTTCAGTAGGAGAAGCCCTCTCCCAAGCTCCCAGATGAAGAGCATTTTCAGGATTTTAGTGCCATCTCCTTTCTTTAAGGTGCAGGTTTATATGTGTGTGGGTATGTTGATGCTATGTAAGAACTCTTTTCAGCTACAAGGAACTCGGGTGCAAGTTACATCAAAATATCCGTCATTTCTGGAGAGAAGAATCAGATCCTGCCCATCCTTCTCCATTGCTTGCAGTGAGGCTTTTGGCTGCTGCTCAGGCTCATGCTGAGCATCTAGATACTGGAGAAGTCAGGCAGAAACTTAAAACCCAGCCTTGGAAAATGGAACGAACAGTGAGAGCAGCAGGTCCCGAGAGCCTAACAGGAGCAACCGGAGCTTATTCTAGGGAAGAGGTCAATCCAATGCCTCACACGTGCCATACGGGCTATTTTGATGACACCAGTCATTTGACTTAGAGCAGCATATCAGTGGTTCAGAAGTCTCCTTCCTCACAGCTGCACTGCACATGTGCTCATAGCTGGTGAATCAGGGCAGTTTGCACAGATGTTTTTTGCTGTGATACCTGTTCCCACTTGCCTTGTGAAAGGCAACATCGGCCTAACCTCAGCTGCAGAGGATACGTGCACAGATAACGCTTTAGAGACAAGCTGCCACTTCAGTGTCTGACTCTCCAGTAGTTCTGTTTTCTATGATGCAAACTCTCATCCTTAAATCACAGAAGTGAAGAGCTGAAGTCTGACTAACTAGAGCTGGCACAGAAAGATGTCCTCTTGGCATCCTCAATCTATTCACAACCAGGGTGTGCAACTCCAAAGAGCAGTTTTCCAAGCAACAAGCCTGCTCGCACAGCCATGTTTCCCCTTGCTTAGTGCCCTTTCAAGGAACACAGTGTTAGGAAATCTAAATTCCCAAACTGGTCCTCAGCTCTGCCACTGCCTTCTTGTGTCTTCCTGTTATTTCACCCTCCCTGGATGCCTGGGAAACCACAGGCACAACAGCTTGCTTACTTGGAAAGCCAGTCTTCAGACTGGTTTTTCCCCTTTAACAATCTCTAGCTATTATATGCTTGTCAGCACCTTTCATTCTTGCTGACCTATTTTTTATCCCCAGCCCCCATCACGCTCAGAAATCAGTGCCAGACTTCACTCCCAAACCCCTGTGGTTCCAGCAGAGATTCTGAGGCAGAGCCTGAGCAGGCATGTCTGTATTCGTGCATGACCAGTTTGTGATGGGGAAGCTATGCGTGACCTGTGCATGCTCAACCCAAAGCAGGACAAACACACCTGGGCATCTGTAATGCCAGACCTCACTTGCTAGAGCTTTGGGAAGACACATGTCAATGTGTTTACAACTCCTCAGGGTGGTTTTGAAAAGAGGAGATGGCAAGATATTGCTCAGAGAGTAATAACTCAAAGTTTTAATCATGGAATGGATCAGGCTGAAGGGGCCTTAAAGCTCCAGTTCCAACCCCCTGCCACAGGCAGGGATCCCTTCCACTAGAGCAGCTTGCGCCAAGCCCCTGTGTCCAGCCTGGCCTTGAACACTGCCAGGGATGGGGTAGCCACAGCTTCTCTGGGCACCCTGTGCCAGCACCTCAGCACCCTCCCAGGGAAGAGCTTCTGCCTAAGAGCTCATCTCAGTCTCCCCTCTGGCAGGTTAAAGCCATTCCCCTTGGCCATGACATGTAGTGCTAATGAAATGAAACCCAGAACTAATGATAGCCAACATGTGATAGACCAAAGCATGACCTGAACAGCATCAATGTTTGCACTTGAAAAGTCTGGCAGCTTGGTCACATCAGACCACGTGTACAACAAATCCTGTACGGATCAAAAGCAAAGATGATTCATAGCACCAGAAGCAGAGCACTTAATTAAATGATCCTGAAGAACACAAGCGTATTTCTAATTACTATCTGCACTTACTTCCTTTCCTTCTTATCTCATGTACCTGGAAAATGTATTGTAAAACAAAGTCTTTCAGCAAAAGCACGAAAGAAATCACAGGTAGAGTTATTATCCCTTGCTGTCTCCAATCAGGAAATGTAGGTCACAATATCAGATTTCTCTCTACCAAAAATAAACTCACAGAAATAGAAGTCATGCTGAAGAGCTCAGGAATGCCATATGTAACTTTGATTTGAAACCTGATTTGGAAAGATGACTGAGAAAGAGATGACTAAAAGGCCATTTTTTAACCTAAACTCAAGTTCTTAAGCCTGGACTTATTTTAGAGCATGCACATGCATAAAGATGATGTCCATTCACTCCACAATATTCCTTTTGATCCTCTGCAGACATGTTCTTTATTTTTAGTGCCCAGTGCCCTGAACTTACAACCACCTGTCTACATGCTCAGTTTTACACATTCAAACTGCCCACATGCTCTACATAAATACAGGCTCTACACTTGCAGAGGCTGACATGGAAAACCGGCAGCTCTTATTTCCATTCACATTTGCTCCCTGCAAAGCAATGCGGCTGGACTCTGATGTCAGGGAGTTACAAGCCGAATTCTGGCTGCGGGGACCAAACCTGCCCTTTGGAAGCACAAAGAAAGCTTTGCTCTGAAATTCCAATGTGAATTTGGCCATTAGAAGCCAAACATTATTTTGCATATATAGAACCTGACTCGCCCATTAAGGAATCCACTGAAACCCAACACGGCGCAGCGGGACAGCCTTTAAATCCCTGTGTTTTGTGGAGCTCTGTACACACTCATTACTGATGTTGACAAAGCCACAGGCAGCGAGAACAAAAATAGCTGTGGATTAGATTGATTTCTTTGTAACACACTTCTGTGTTATTCATATTGTAGTTAACATGAGTCCTTGTCACACATTCGGATCCGGGTTCCTCAGCACCATGTGCTGGAGAGCAACGCATCCCCCTAAGAGAATATATAATCAGAAAGGAAAACTGCTGGCAAAGGCGAGTTCAAGAGTTAAAGAGGTTTAATGAGTAACATACGCTGTGCTTTTACAACAAAAAATCCCCCGAGCTTATTGAAAATACAAAGCACTTACTCCAGCATCCAGTTTCCAAGTCCATCAGAAAAACACTGCCAATTCAGTCATGGATTAAAGACTATTTACCAAGTTGTGAACCAGGGAAGCTCAGGCCCTTTGTTTCTGGCAGTTTTATCTTAGGCAAACTGATGACTATAGCTGCAATGGTCTGTTTTGTGATGGTCCTTTGAGCCCTGGGACTCTTTCTAGGTATCCTGCCTGGGTTCTTGCAACTGCAGAAACTTCTGTGCACCAAAACAAGCGGCATTCCTCTCATGCCAGGAGATGCACAGAATACACTCTGCACATTAAAAACTAGAGCCTTGTTAGTCTCTCCCTTCCATTCTCCCAGCTATCTTGAGCAGCACTTAATGAATACCTGAGCAAGTTCAATCAAGCTGTCAAATTGCCTCTCTGACAAGTCAGACATTCTGCTTTTCTTTGTGAGGATTTTGATTAAAAGGACAGGTGAGACAGAATCAAGTTATGCAGATGATAAAAGCAACCTACTAGGACGAATGTCTTCCAGGCAGGTGCCACTTCATTGCCCAAAGCAAGGTGGGGGTTTGGAGCAAAACCAGCCAAAGCCACTTGTGAATCCAATCACCATGCTGTTGTTTCAGTTACCTCATTTGAATGTATTGTAAATGGAAAAGTCTTAAGAGAATCAGTTCCGCCACAGAAGAGGCGAAGACTTTCAGAGCGCAGCACCATGAATATGTGAGAAGTACAAGTTCTGCAGCCAGGGTGCGTACAGTTAAAAGCACATTGCTGAAGGAGAGGCTTGAGGATTATTACTCATCCCCGGATTTCAAAATTAAACCATATTTAAAAGTTGGACTTTGCATCACTGTGGCACAACCTGCCTGAAAGCCTCCTTTGTGTTCTACCAGATATGCACATGCTCCCCCATGGCAGATCAACACTGCTGACTTCCAGGAGCAGCAGGAAGGAGATGTGGGGTTTGCTCAACACTCACAGCTGATGGAGGCAGAAATCACACTGCCCATCTCTCCAGGCTTCACCAACATCCTAACCACTCCCATCCTACCAAAGCCCGGCTAGACCTCAAACTACTTGGTAGCAGAAAAATACCTTTATTACAAAAGCAGACCAGATCAGAGTTTTCATGTTCCTACATAGTAAGAGAACAAATGTCTCCACCAAAAGGGTTGTCAAGCACTGGAACAGGCTGCCCAGGGAAGTGGTGGAGCTCCCATCCCTGGAGGGATTTAAAACACATGTAGATGGGGCACTTGGGGCTATGGTTTAGTGCTGGACTTGGCAGTGCTGGGTTAACAGTTGGACTCGATGAGCTCAAGTGTATTTTCTAAAACAGGCCCACAGGCCTTGCTTTCACATGGGTTTGGGTGAAGTCATGGTTCTCTGGGGCACAATTTCAGCTCCATTCTGGTTGAGTCACTTGTTTCACTCCATTCAGCTCCGCCAGCTCCTCTCATTACAGCTACCCAGGCCCGAATTCTTCCCTTTCTCTGATGTTGCTAACATTGCTAATGAAAGCGTAACATTCAATTAGGAAAAGAGAAAACCCAGAGAGCTCCTGCAGCAGTTTTCACCCACTTTCCCAGGCAGGCTGAGGTGAAACAGTACCCAGGGAAGTTGCTCCATTAAGTTTCCTTCAATTGTTATTGTTAAACTGAGCAATTGAGCCTGACAGAGAAAGAGATGTGGTAAAAGCCGAGATTACTGCAGCCTTACATTCACCCTTGGAGCAAAAGCATCATAGAAAATCACAGGAAAAAGGGCTGAAACACTTACAACAGAGGGATGAACTGTAACTAGATGGCTTCTTAAGGTCCATCTTTGCATTCCAGTTTGATTTAACCATTCAAAATCAAAAGCAGATATGCCCTGCAGACTCAACTCTCTTCAGTCACATTCATCTTTCAATTGCATACAAATCTGATCCCAAATCATTAACTGTGAATAGCCCATTGCAATTCTTACTTTAAAGGTCTTTAAAGAATCATTGACCAAAAGACTCACTCTATGACAATATCTGGAAGAGTTTAACTTTTTTTACATGCTTTCTTAGCTCCAAAGTACAAAATAAATGCTCCTCCTGCCTCGCTCTGCCAGATGTAACTCAAGTCTGCCAATAAAACCAAGGATGAAGACACAAATTCTTTGCATGGATTTAGATTATCTGACTGAAGGCCATTCCTGAGCACTGAGAAATGGTTAAATCTCAAGCTCTGCAAGCAAAGCCAGCTGCATTATTCAGAGGAGTCCAGGGGAGTTTTGCACTAAGCCTGGAAGGAAGGCGAGAGCCATGCAACAGAGAAAATCTTGGCATGCAAAAACAGAGCTTCATTCTTCAGCTGCTAAAAGCAGCCTGTTGCTGGAACACCTCAACTGTGTTTTCCACAGCCAAAAACCAAAGACCGGTTCTTATCTGCAAGACAGCCAAGAGCTTTATCTGAGGGAGAAGGGAGCGCTTAAAGAGGGGCCTGGATCACAGGGGCCCTCTGCTGAACCTGCTCCACTAGGCAGACAGCAATCGCCTTCCTTTAAGAGCAGACTCGAATAAGCCACTGCACCCACAGAACCCCCAGCATCCTCCCAGCCTGGATTCTCCTCTCAACAATTATTTCTCAGGGGTAATGTCATAAAGAAACAGCAGCAGAATGTTAGCTAGCACCTCTTGGTCAGCAGGCCTCCTGCAGACACATGCACATCTGAGCTCCCATCAATGGAGCCCAGAGGTAGTCACCTGAGTGTCACCACAGGCACACATGAGGTCCCAAAGTGACAGATCCCAGCACTGCTGAAGTTTTGGAAGTCAAACTGAGATGCCCTGGAATACAGGCAAGCCCCAGTCAACACAGGAGCAGTCCTTGCCAGGAACCCTTTCAACACAATAGCAATCTCTGTTCTAAACCTCAGCAGTTTAAATTGCCTATAAAGAGGAAAATAAAGAACTCAACTCTTCCATCATTAAGCAGAACAACCCACAAGTGTGCCAAGAAGGTGTCATTTCCTATGGACAATGCTTTCTACATTGACTATACTAGTCTCACTAGACTGTGCATTACACACCCCACTGCCTGTTGTACCCACTCAAAGTTGTACAAAGCTTGAAGCAAAGTTAAGCAGCAACTCTGCTTAGCCAAAGCATTGCAGATTTTAACTAACTTGGTTACCTCATGGTAACTTGGGCCTGGCAGCCCTAACACATAACACAGACAAACGATCATTCACTGCACAATGGCAAGGAGTAGCAGATTTAAAGCAAAACTAGAGAGCAAAGAGCTCCTCAAACACTCCTTTATTTTGTGGCCAGGAGTATGCTGTTCGTGTTCTGGTTCACCTTTCCATACCACACAAAATGTGAGATCCCTTTGTATGACAGCTACCAGGAATACTCACATACCACCTGGAAAACAGAGCAGCACTGCAGTGTGATGTACTGGTACCACTTCGCAACAGAAGGTACAAACCTGAATGTCTCTTTTCCAATGGGCAGCAACCTACCCAGAAGAAAACTACTCCTGGTTCCTGAGCTTCTTTTCTAACAGCAAACCTGTCTCACCTGTATCCAGCTCATCTGCTTCAGCAGGTAACCACAGACTCGAGGCTGCGCTGGTGCTCACCTTATGTTTTATGTAATCTCCTGAAGCCAAGTAGAACATGCCAGATATGCTGGAAACATGCACTCACAGCAGGGGCTGCCCAAATCGCTGCATTAGCTACAGCTGCAGGACAAGCAAAAAGAGATTATTGCAGCTTCTGACTCATACTGCCCTGCTATCAAGAGCTACAATTCCTCTGCCTGAAGCAATCATCAGGGCCAGAGAGTTCCAACACCAAGGACAGCCCCAGTCACCCCTGTCCCAGCAGCTCTCCTCCAGACCAGCGTTCAGTGGCGCTAAACAATGATTTTTGGCTTGCTAGGGGAAAGGATATGAAGCATTGAGTCTCCACAGCTCTAAAAGGATGCTCAGGGTTACCTGGAATCCAGCCCTGGTGTTTCAAGCTCCCAGTCACAGGATTATTTTTGAACACATTCACCCACAGGTGGTTGATGTGATTATACCAACCCCCTGGTACCCTTATTACACAGTCTCACTTTAGTCAGCTGGTTCCCAACACCCACAGACGTCTCTGCTGCTCCTTTACACACACACCCTTCTCCCAAACCAGTCATTTTAAACCCAGAATGTTTTCCAAACACTGTGAATTCATCAAACCACAGAAAGCCACCGGAGGAGCACACAAACCCCAGGGAAAGCTTTGCAGTTCATGCGACCGTGAAGCATCAAGAACCCACCACAAAACCAGCCAGGAGACAGCCGGCTCCAAACCCACTCCACGCAGTTTGCTGGATTAACAGCCAACAGCAAAACAGCGTCAAGGAGCTCAAACACAACTTCAACTCCTCCGAACCTCAGGGAGTGGAGGTTTAAGGTCAACAACGCAACTGCAGCAAGTGCTACACCAGCTGTACAGTGAGTTACACCCTTAGCATGCAACAGAGAAGGTGGAACAGAGTTTATTAACCCCGCACATTCCCTTCCAGCATTTTCCATGTGTCTTTTCACCCTGCAATCTCAGCCCAATCCTGGCCACCTCTTGCATTCCCACGTCGGGAGGCAAAGCAGGAAAGCCACCGCCGCGCCACAACTTTGTGCTGACATTGAAGTAGGACAGAGGCAGACGACACCCAGAGATCTGCATTTCATGGCTCCCACACCCTCTGGTATCTACCCCTCCGCAGAGAAACACAACCGCGCCGCCCCCTCGGGTTCACATCAGCTTCGAAACCACACCAAACACTGCACCCAAGAGCTCCTCTGAGCCCAGCTCTGATCAAAACACTTGGAAGGGAAGAGGAGCTTGATGCGCCCCACAAGCACCGGCCCCACACCTGAGAAGCGGGGCTGGCAGCAGGGTGGAGGCCAAGCGCAGGCAAGAGGAGCCGCCGGCCGGGCTGGCGCGGCGGCCAACGGCGCAGGCAGGGTGGCCAGCGGGGGGCCGGCCCCGAGGGCAGGCAACGGGGCGGGAGGCTGCAGGCAGCCGGGCAGCGCGACCCGGGCCTCCGGCGCGGTGCCACAGCTCTGCGCGGAGCGCGGCCAAGGCCGGCGCCGCTCTCTTGTAGCGCGGGTCGCCTCCCAGCGCGGCTCCCCCCAACACTCGGGCAGAGGGAGGAGGCGCCGAAGCCCGGCCGGAGCAGCCCGAGCCCCGCCGGCCCTGGCTGGACCGCTGGGACAGCGCGGAAGGAGGAGGGGGGCGAAGGCGCGGTGACCCCGAGGGAGGCCGCGGCAATGTCACCCGGCCCCGTACACCGCGACACGGCCCGAGGCTGCCAAGCCCTCAGGCGCCAGGGCCGTGTCAGCGCCCGCCGAGGACAGGAGGGACACGGGACGGGACCGACCCGACCGACCTGCACTCACCAGCTCGCCTCCGCGCCGCGCCGCCGCAGCCGCAGCCGCCGTCTGCCCGCCGCCGCCAGGCCTCCCCCTCCTCCGCAGCGCCCGCGGGCGGCGGGGCCCGCCTTGCGCAGCAGCCAATCGCCGCGGCAGGGGCAGCACCACGCGCGGAGAGTGGCTGCGCAGCCGCAGACAGACAGCGGCGGCAGCCAACCGGCGCCTGGGAAGGGCGGGCCGCGCAGCAAGGGGCGGGGCGTGGCGGGGGGCGTGGCGGGAGGCGCGGGGGACCCGTCCCTGTCCCGCACCGCGGGGCCCGGTCCCGGGGCTGCGGAGGGAAGCGTGCGGTGCCGGGCCTGCAGCTGCGTCCCCTTGCCCCGCAGCCGCCCTTCCCGCGCTCCGGCAGGGGTTCAGACCCAGCAGGTGCAGGTAGGCGCAGCTCGGCATCACACCAAAGCGCGTTCGCGGTGAGGGAGAGCCCAAACGTTCCTGCCACCGTGGGAAACGTCGCGTTTGGTTCTCTGCGTGAAGCCGTGGTGCTCCACTCACCAGAGGCAAAGCCCATGAGCTCGGCTGCACCAGAGCGACCGAGTGAGCGCTCTTTTCCCCCCGCAGGGCACCTCCCGGTCTCTTCAGCAGCTCTTCCTGCGTGCTGTGCCACGAAGGAGCAGGGCCCCTTCACTGGAGGACCTCGGCCGGGAGGTGAGGGCAGACCACGGACCCCCACGAGGCTTTCCCGTAGCTGGAGCGAGGAGCCCCAGGCAGCCTCCCCCCAGACAAACAGGGGTGGAGCTCGAAGCGTTTGAAGACCACCACGACCTTTGCAATCTGCTGGCAGATAGGGCTGCAGGAAGCTTGACTTCCAAACTCAAGCACCTTTCTTTTCCCACCTCAAAAAACCTCTAATGAAGAACCAATCACCCTTGTACGGTTTTATGTTTTATATGGTCAACATTTCTACAGAGAATCTCACATTAGAAAACATCTGCTCAGGTACAGCAGGAGCAGTGCAGGAAGAAGGTTCAGCGCCAGGGCAGGACTGGTAACACCACAGCTAGAAATAGGGGCATACATGCCTTTAACAGAGCTTTCAGAGCCTCTCTGGATGTTTCAGCCCCTTTTTTGCCCCCAAGCCTGCAGGCGAAGTAGGCTCTTCACTACTATTTCAACACTCCTGGATTCAGGGAAGTGCTGCCCTGCTAAGAGAGAGCCAAAGGCCAGGCTCCCCAGCACTGGCTTCCTGCTGCTTGGTACCACATTGTCCCTGTTTTGAAATCAGTGCCCCCACCACCATCCCCAATGTGCTCATCTCACTGACAGAAACCACGAACTTTCCTCCTGGTTGCAAATCACAAAGTAGGTTGCTTTGGGCTACACTATCCAAAATCCTTTGCTTTGAAACGTTACGTTGGCTGAAAAAGCCAAACCAAAGCAGCAATGCAGAGTATGGTCAGCAGTAAAATAATAGTACAACAGTACAACAGGACAGAACACATTCACAAATGATGGGAGTCCTCCTCATCCATGTTGTTATCCCAGATCAGGCTGCCAGCCTCAACCAGCAGACAGCAGAGGAAAAACCAGCACCGGCTACCACAGTACACACCAAACTTGTACTGGTCAAGAGCTGCTTTTGCTTGCACTGTACAGATCAGAGCATGTGGGAACAGCCCCGTTCTGGCCACAAAGAACATACATAAGGGGGAGCAGGTCATCTTCAGGCATGAGGTGATTCAGGGAATGGTTAATACACAGAGTTGCTTTGCAGCCTGTGCATGCGTGAAGCCATTTCAGCTGTAGCTCCCAATAAAAAGATGACTGCAGCCTCACAAGCCAGGCATTTGCTTCAGATATTCCAGTTGTGCAACTGCAAATTAATCCATGCCACTTTGTTTTCCCCCCATAGGCTTCATGTACGCAGACATCTTGAAGCATCTCTGCTCAGTGCAGCGACGATTCACTGAGCCAGGCCCCCCTTCTGACCAGTCCACAGCTCACGGAGCTCCACTTTGCAGCCCAGATCCCTTAGCGCTGCTTTGGCCACATCATCGCAGTCCCTGTGTGTTGCACGAGCTTCTGTTATGAGGTTCTCAGCTCCCATGTCTAAGATGGGCTGAGAAAAGTCCCGACTCCGGGAAACCAGGTTGCGGATCAGCATGCAAGCCTGTTTCTGATGAGAGGGAAAAGACTGATATTAGCAATAGTTTTCGTAAGGAAATACCATCCTTTCCTTTTGTAAGGAAATACATACATATACACACCTAGATGCAAGCACACATAAAGCCAGTCTAACTTCACAGAACAGAATCATGGAATGCTTCGGGTTGGAAAAGAACTTAAAGCTCATGCAGTTCCAACCCTGCCACAGGCAGGGACACCTTCCACTAGGCCAGGTTGCTCAAAGCTCTGTCCAACCTGGCCTACAAAGAACCCATCCTCATCCTTCTCCTTCCAGGAGGAAGAGTGATGCCTGCAAGAGAAGGGTGGCATTCCACAGTTGCCTGAACCTGAATTCAGGTAGATTTGAAACCCAAACTCCATTTTGCTCTGATCACATCAGGGTTACATATGTGGGGAGCCCAGCATTTAGATGCTGCTTCCCATCACACTCAGAACCTTTTGGTATTTGTCAAGTAAAGGACAAAAACCCAAGGAAGCTGTGAACAGAGCCAGCACCAATCCTGAACCAGTACCCAAGTACTCTGAGGGACATACCTGTACAGCCACCTCTTGGGGGTGTGCTTTCATGGCCTGAAGGGCCGCTAGCGCCCCGCCGCCCTCCATGATGATGGAACAGTTCTCAGGCTTGCGCAGAGCCAGCATGCACAAGGCTGCACAACCCTGCTCACAGATCTGCAACACAGAGGGAAGAGACACTGCCTGGAAACAGTACTTTAAGGAAAAGAAAGTGTTTGGAGCTTGTTTCCTTGTCTGGCAATTCTTTTAAGATGTATTTTTCCACTGAAACATGCTGCTTCTCTGGCACGTAAACCAAGTTTGACATTCGGTATAAAACACTGTATCCAGGACCCATCTGCTTCAAGAACAAGAAAAAAGCCCTCATGTACTGAAGTGGACATACCGTTACATTTACCCAAATACCCACCAAAGCATGTCCTTACCCACTCAACAACAACTGGATGCTGAAGTTTTCACACATTGCTTAGTTACAGTCATTTAACAACTGCACATGGAAAGCAGGTGCCTTCAGTACAAGCCATTTATCACAAGTCAGAGCAACGCTGTGGCTTGCTCCACTCCACGGGACAAGTTACCCTGTTCCATTACACAGCCCAAACTCCACCTCCATTCCCAACCCTGGTGGGACTTCATCAACCACACCCCTGTGTACCTGAGGGTTGGAGAGGTGATGGCTTATGGCGAGGACAATGAGGTCTGTCGCCCCAGCGCTCACGATGGCATCTTTCACATCGTCGTTCCCTGCGACTGCTCGGATGGCACTGAGTACCTGCTTCACCACGTCCTGTTTCCAGCCACACAAACGGGTTAGAAACCTGCAGAGGGAGTTCTGAAGCCCTCTGACAGGCAACCAGAGCATTCCCAGTAACTGGATTCACGCAGCTACAAATGTAATTTTCAGCTACAAAGAGCAAATTGTAATTTTCAGCTACAAAGAGCAACACTGCTCTCAGTCACACTTTCTTGCTAGTCAGAGTAATAATAGAACTGGATGATCTTTAAGGTCCCTTCCAACCCAAACCATTCCAAGATCCTGTAAGGGTGTAAATTGGGATCAATGGCTGGGTTTCAACCCTAACCACACATAAAATAATGCATAGTCTAGCCAGGACTCTAAACTGAAAAGCATACCCTGCTGCATTACCTTCACTCCCAAGTACACTTTATATCACTCACTGGATGGTCGATGCAGTCAGCCAGGAGAGACACCATAAAATTTAAGCCTCCAAGATCTACAATTTCTTGACAGAATTCATTCCTGACAGAGAGTCGAGACAGGGTGGCACATAGCTCACTGAGAACACTGGAGTTATCTGTGAAGGCTGTAAGGGAGAGACCATGAACGGAGTAACTGTGAGTGAGAAGGGGTGCTGCAGGATCAAGGTGTTTCACTTTGCTTATTACAGCTAAAAAAAAGAAGCAGGAAGAAGGGTATTTCACCTATATTGAAAAAGCACAGATGACATCCTGGTTACTCTGCATCTAGACTATGAGAGTATCTTTTCTTGGCCAGAATGCAGCACCTCAGCAGGGATAATGGGCCAGTAAACCCACACTGGACTGGAAAACAACTCATTCATAGACTGACAAATAGCTCCATTAACTGCCACCTTAGTGCCTCTGAACTCTCATTTTTCTCTCTCAGGGCACATTTCATCAAAGGAATTAAACATCACTTGAGTGGCAAATATCTGAGTCATCTCGGGGAGCTCCAAGTTACTCCAAAGCACTGCTCTGGGATAAGAAAACATGATTCAAAACAAGGATCAACATGAGGTGAATTTTACCTTTTGCAGCTTCAATGAGGACTCTTAACCCATCGTTTTCCAACACAATCATTTTAGCATGATCATGAGCATGGCCAAAGGGCACGCGGATGTCATCATCAAACGTCATGATCCTGAGGGCCGAGGCGGCCGTGCGGACAACATCAGCACTGTGTCTGTGCTGGACTATGGCTCCGGTCAGGAGGGACAGAATCCCACCTTTAACAAAGTCCTGACGGTTCTGCTCGTGCTTCAGACAGGCGTGGCGAACGCATCGGATCCCAGCCAGCACCATGTCCACATCCTCCCTGTATTCCTGCAGAGTTTGGAGCAGCAGATCCTGGCCAGTGGAGTCAAGCAGGTCTGGCTGCCCATCCAAGAGGGCAGACAAAGTATGAAAGGCTTTCAGCATTAGATTTCTGTCTCCTGAAGCCATCTGGCAGGCAGAGACCACCACAGCATAGGCACCATTCTGCCCAGCCAGGCAGCGGAACGCCAGCTGCTCTTTGCACTGGGCAGTGAAGACCACGAGCTGCTCGGCCACCTCAGCAAGGTCAGAGTCAGCAACAGCTTTCCCAAGGGCATCTAAAGTCTAAAGAAGAGAACAAGAGTTAATTTTGGACCTGGACTGGGAAGGAATGAGAGTAGTTCTTTAGAGTCAGCCACATTTGTTCATTTATAATCATTGTCTACCTTTACATTTAAAATTACTTTGACATGTTTAAGAAATGGCTGTCTGAAAGAGCAGCATATTGTCCTCATACACAGAACCCTTGGAGGCACATCTCTGCACTTCTGCCATCACAGTGGACAGTCTGACCAGTAGTGGGTGAACTATCAGTGGTGTGCGCCACTATTTTTATATTCTTGCTGGTAAGGGTCCCTTCCAACCCAAACCATTCCATGATTCTATGAACTTTTGTATTATTCGTAGCCTGCACAATAGATGGGATGAACTGCTTATTGAAGAGCTCACAGAGAAATGAGACAGACGCACAAGGTTTGTCTCATTATTCTTAATCTATTACTTAAACTCATATAATCCTGATCTTTAGAAACCAACATCAATAGGGGTTCCTACCAGCAAAATCTCATGCTTTTGTTTCTGCCCATTCTCAGAAGCCGGCGGCCACACAGCTTTCACAATATTGCTTAGGTCAACACCTGAAAGGAAAAACAAAATCCAGATTCATATTAGTGATAGCAGCTTGGGTAAAATATGTCACGGTAGCCACAGTGAACAAAGATGAACTGATTGTAAAGTGTGGATCAATGCATGAAGGTGCTGCAATGATGCTAATGTTCTGTCCAACTATAATGGTCAAATACATCCTGGCACAAAGCGTCAACTCTAATGGCTAAATGTTAACAGGGAAAGAAAAAAAACAACCATTGACCAAACCACAGGTTCACTCAGAGCAGCTTTTTGGTCATAACTGACTCCATGTAACTAGGTTAGTATTAATTGTGTCACTGTTCCACTTCACACAGGCTCTTTTCAATACCAGAGGATGGATCAATGGATCTTTGCATGCAGGTTCTTTTAAAGTTTAAGAAATGGAAAACCTCAGTCTGTAATAATCTGAACTGCAAAAGCAGATGAATTTACAATACCTTGGGACTCAAACTGCTGCACAGCTTCTCTCACAGCCTCTTCTGGGTCCATCTCAAACTCTGTGATGTTTTCTTGCACTGCATCATCAAACGTTTCCTGTGTGATCTGTTTTGACCCCATTTTACTTGAACAGGATGAATCACCTCCTTGTCCTGTCAGTAAGATAGCCCACAACTAGCTTTGGTACAAAACCTTCTAATGTTAATCAGAAACAAAGGAAGTGACTTCCTCTTTTTTCAAAACAAAAGCACAGAACTCAAGCCCAACAATTTGTGGGCAAAGGGATGACTGGTTTATTTTTTTTTTTAATGGGCAGAAACATACTGCAAAGAGATAAGGAGGAATTTCAGAGGCCCTGGATTTGGACGGGGAAGCTGCTGCCGCCCTGCTGCGGGTGGGTGTTACCATGACACAGCTCCCTGCACTCCTCCTGCTGCAGGGCACACACAGCCAAGAGACACCTCATCTTCGAGGGCTCTCACAGCCCGGAGCCCTACGCTCTTCTGTCCCCGCTCCCACAGCAGGACCCGGCTCATCCCCCATCCCCTCCGCAGGCCCGGCCTGGCCGGGTGGATTCCCTTCCTCACTGTTTCAGCGAGGTCTGCCTCGGAGCAGGCACAGGAAGAGGGCGTAGGCACCAGAGGGCCACCAGAGGCCTCGGTTCTCCTCATGACCCACCTGGGTCCCCAGCCGCCCGCAGCACCGCTCCCTCACGGGCTCCTCCCGCCGCGCTGACAGGACCAGCCCAACCCGGTCACCGTACAAGGCGGCAGCCGCGCCCAGCGCGCATGCGCCAATGCAAAAATCACGCCCCTCCTCACCCGGGACAAAACCACCGCGCGAAAAAGATCCCGCGCTGCGCCAGTGCCCATGCGCCTTCCGCACCGGGCCGCACACAACGGCAGCCGCCACCTACGCATGCGTCGTATGCGGGAGCCCACTGAGGCGGCAGGGTAGCAGGGCCCCGCTAGAGCAGCGGGAGGCTGCGGGCGCTCCCTGCCCGCTCCTCCCCGCGCAGCCCAGCCCGAGCCGCGCCCTCACCGTTAGTACCGACCCGCTCTGAGGCAGCGCTGCCGCGGAACCGCCCGCCTTGACGGGATGAGGCAGCCACGCACTGCGCAGGCGCGGAGGCGGGAAGGGGCGGGCGAGCGGGGTCCCGCGGGGGCTGCTGGGAGATTCCCGTGCGGCTGCGGCGGGCCCGGCGCGGGGGGCGCCGCCTCGGTGAGGGCAGGGCCGGCTCCCGGCGGGGCGGGACGCGGGGCGGGGCAGGACGGAGCGGGGCGGGACGGGACGGTGCCGTGCCCCTTCTCCTGCCGGTGCCCGCGCCTGTGGCAGCGTGGGGTGGTGGGCAGGAGGCTGCTAGGGGCGCCCGGTGAGGGGCTGGAAGGCGCCAAACACAGCGGCTCCTCCTCACGTCTGCGGTTTACCTCAGGCTGCGTCCCCCCGCGCGGGAAAGGGGGGCCAGGAGGCGCCTGCTCCCCCCCGTCGCGCTGACAGAAACCCACCAGGGTTGAGCCCAGTGAGTGGGGGGTCCGGGGTAACGGGGAGGCAGAGGCAGGACCTTCCCCATCGGCCGTGCCCCGGCCAGGGGCGGCATTGTGCTGTTTTGCTACAGGGTAAAAATGGCCTCTCGGCGGATCACACGGGAGACGTTTGATGCTGTAGTGCAGGACAAAGTTAAAAGGTATCGTATGGACCGGGGTGATGCCATAGAAGATACAATCCATCGTTTTAAAGGTAATGAAACGCGGGCGTGATGGGCCCTGGATCACACTGGGTTACATTTCTTGCCTTCCATTTATGTGTCTTTGCCTAAAATGTGGACTTGTGCTGGTGGTTTTCCACATCTATTTTCATTTAAGAGGCTAATAGCTTGCTATGATTGACACTATTTCTATGTGGAATGCAAATTCCAGGCAGTAAAACCGAATTTCAAACAAAGGAATTCTGTTCAGGCTCTGTTGGAGAGTCAGTCCAATTTCAGGAGGTCTCCAGAGACATTGCTGCAGGGTGGAATTCTGTTGATATCTGGCAAGTTAAATAAATGTAAGAGTGAATTGGAAGCCTTTGGGTGATTTATTTAATGTTAGTTTTGGAGCAGAAGCTAAAAGCAGAACATTAATCTCCTGAACACGCACAAAACATCATCTGCAAATTCTTTCATTTTCTAAATTCAAAACCTAAAATGTCTAAAAAAGTAAGTTTTTACAGTCATAGGAAATGAAGAGTTTTAATCTCTTAAAGTTGTACAAGCTCCAAAGAAATAATTTATTTAAAACAATTTGTCCAGGTATAATTTCTGAATTTAACTCCTGAGAATAGGGAAGTTTGGATACTTTGCAGGAAATTCTGGTGTATCTGACTTTAATGGCATGTTGGATAAGCGTCTATGGGTTTGTAGAAGGTGAAGTTCCAGAATCGAGTGTGGAAACAGAAAGTGCAGGCTTTGATAGTCTTATATCTGTAAAATCGGAGTGGAAGCCTTATGAGCACAAAATGAGCATCTTCCGAGGCTGAGGAAGTTATGAGTAAGTGGAAAATGGGGTATAAACTATGTAACTAAACCACATAACCAAACTATAAAACAGAGCTGGTGTTTCAATGAACACAGAAGTTTTAATAACTGTTTTGACTGTGTGTTTAGGTGTTGTTTAATTTGTGGCTTTTTGCTTATTTCAGTTATTCCATGTACATAAGGAAGCAAATGGGAATATCCTGATGTTAGATATGTTACTGCTCTTCAGGAGCTTTGATCCGTTGACTTTTCTAAGTGTCTGAATGTGTTTATCAGTTATTTTTTGACACTACCTGCAGGGCATTGGTGTCTCTGTGCTTTTGTCGTTACAGCTCGTTCAAGGCCAGTCCCAAGACCAAGGTACGACAACAGCTTTCATGATGATGGAAGATATGCTCACGACAATGCTCAGCACCATCCTCACGATGACTGGAGTGAAGATCCCAGGGATGACTATCCAGGACCTTCCTATAGGACTGCCAATCCTCTTATAACGAAAGACAACTATTACCATGAACAGTTCGGCCGCCCGGCATCCCGTGACCAGGAATTTGGCCATCCAGCATCCCGTGACCGGGAATTTGGCCACCCAGCTTCACACAATCGGGAATACCGGCGTCCAGCTGCACGCAAGCGGGAGTTTGGGCTCCAAGGATCTCGTGACCAGGAGTACAGGCGCCCAGCTTCCCATGACCAGGAATATGGGCACCCAGCTTCCCATGACCGGGAGTATGTGGGCCTGGCTTCTCGTGACCAGGATTACTGCCCTCCTGACTCTTGGGAATCCACTGGACCACATGAAACTGATTTTAGTTCTTCAGATATTTTAGGTGATTTTAGATCACCAGGACTCATGGAAGATGAATATGGCAACATGGAAAATCAGGAGTATGATGTAGACTTTGGAATTCAATCTGATGGTGAGTTCCGACCCCCAATTCACAGGGGCAACAGTGGCAGAGGAAGAGCTCTGCGAGGAAGGCGTATTGCAAGGGGTGGTGCTAAAACTAAAATATTCAAAGGAGAGATCAAATCTCCTCACAAGAAGTGGAACACTAAAAAGCTGCAGCCAGGCCTCGATCAGGCACTAGCTGAGCAGCCTGAGCCAGAAGATGCTGAGCGACCCAGCCAGAGGCTAGGGCCCATCCAGCACCCCAATCCAAAGTTGCCTCCACAACCTAAGAGGCCAGCTACAACAGCCCAGAGACCTATTCTCAGGCTCCCAAAGCCCGCACATGTTTTCAGAAACCTCAATTTTGACCTTGTGGACAAATCAGACATTTTTTCAACATTTGGAATAGAAATTATCAAGTGGGCTGGGTTTCATGCGATAAAAACTGATGCAGAGTTTTCCCGGCTCTTTGGAGCTCTGTTTGAGCTGGAGACAGAAACCTGTGCAAAAATGCTTGCCTCCTTTAAGTGCTCCTTGAAGCCAGAACACAGAGATTATTGTTTCTTTACTATCAAGAGTTTACAACATGCTGCTCTCAAAACTCCCAAAGTGGACAATGAGTTTTTAAACATGCTGTTGGACAAAGGTGCTGTGAAAACAAAGAACTGCTTCTTTGAGATAATCAAGCCTTTTGATAAATACATAATGAGGCTCCAGGACCGCCTCCTGAAAGGTGTCACTCCGCTGCTGATGGCCTGCAATGCCTATGAGCTGAGCATCAAGACGAGTGGGTTTGGGAATCCCAGAGAAATGGCAAGTGCTTTTGAGACCACTGTTTCTCTCTGTCGTAAGTCTTTAGCACTTCTGGGGCAGACCTTCGCCTTAGCATCTGTTTTCAGGCAAGAGAAAATACTTGAGGCTGTAGGGCTCCAGGAAATGGCTCCAGCACCAACGTTGTTCCCAAACTTTGATGATTCAACGTTGTTTGGAAGGGAGTACATTGAAAACTTGAAGGCTTGGTTGGAAAAGAGTGGATATCCCATTCAGATGAAAAAAACTGATCAGGAGTCCACAGAACCGCTTATAAAACCCTCTCCTGACCCAAAAGGTAACAGGGGGTAAACTGTTGTAAGATACTTGGCAGGATATAATGTCTTTATTTGTCACTAGCATTTTATTGTAATTTTAATGGTTTCATTAGGTCAGGATTTCCTAATTCTGGGAATTCCGTGTGAATCTTTGGCATGTGCTTATATTGAAAGGTAGGATTTTCACCTCATGCCCTGGACCTTTTCAGCTGCCCCCCAGTGCCAGCCCTGGAGAGAGGCCAGGCCTGCAGCTGCAACTGCCTGCATTAGAGGGAGTATTTGCACCTAAGCAAAGCTGCAGGTGTTACCATCAGTGCTTTTAGCAGATGCAGATGTCTTGGAAGTTGTTTCTATACTACCATGTATAGGAATAGATCTCCTCTACTCTACTAGACCAGCTAGTTCATCCTCTAAAGCATTCTTACTCGCTACTACACTCATCTGTTTTTTCCTAATTGAACCTCATCTGCTTTCTTAGGGAGGTCTTGCAGCACTGACAGTGAATGATTTGGAGTTCTTCCCTTCCTAATTGTGTTCACATATACTTATTTTGCACAAATTCCCTTTGGTGCAATTGATAATTGCCTTTCAAAAGATGGCTTCACTTGCCCAGGATGGCCAAGGGTGAGTTTCTTAAACCACAGCCACTGCTCAGAATAAGCTGTTCTAGAATATAAGTTGAGAAAAGAGAAAGTTTGAGGTTTCCTTCACTTATATACTAAGTGCAGCCTTTTTTTTGTTAATGTTGAAAAATTGCAAACGTCATTGTGTCAAAGAATAAAGAAGTTGCCACATTAATACTCTGTGGGTGATCAGAATGCAGTGACTGCTTTTCTCTCTCCCCACAGTCCCACAGCGAGCCGATCGGAAGGTTGTACAGACAATTGAAGAGCTGGTGACCAGCATCGTGTCAGGAACCTTGTCTGCCAAAGAGAGGACTGCTCAGAAGAACTGCCCTGAGTATTGGTAGGTGTGTTTGAACAGTGTGTTGTAATGCTGCTTGCTGGCAAAGATCTGTGGAATAGATTTAATTAAATTTAATATTCATTGGATGGGTGTAAGATCAAAGCCTATTGTATATTTAATCAGACTTTCTGAGCTCATTACATCTCCTGATACCCCTGGAAAATGTCCTGTTGCTTCTGTTTTGTCTTGTAGCCCATGATGCTTTTGATCTGTCAGTAATGGCTGCACCTCAGTCCAAATGCAGGGTGTTAAAAGCAATTTGCATGCACAAGATGAGAATAGGAAGCAAATGTAGTTAGTATAAACACACAGTGAGGTGACAGACTTACTGATCTTATGTTGTAAATAATGTTGGAAAAGAAAAGCTGAGACACTTTCAAGTGTGATGATCTTTTAATCTGACAGTATCTCTTAATGTGTGAATTACAGCATAGCTGCTTAATTACTAGCCAAATGATTTATGGTAAACCCTTCTATCATGTACTTGCTTGGCATGCTTTACTCATTGCTGTACAAGTGGAGTTGGGTGTTATTCTGAGGCTAATGTTAGTCTAGCAACTTGTGTACACCCCTGGAAAAAAGGGTCAATTGCTGCAGACTTTCTATTCTGAGAATGTGAGCTCAGTTGTGCTTTCAGCTCAGGATTTCATTTTGTTGATGTGATGTTATTTAGGTTCTTGTCTGATGAAGATAGTCTGGAGTACAAGTATTACAGGCTCAAGTTAGCAGAGATGCAAAGGCGGATGTCACCTGGCATGGAAGTGGGTGTGGAGGGCAGAACACTGGAAGGCTCTGCAGCAGAAGCCGTGCGCGCCATGCTCTACGCCAGGAAGGTGGCGAGTATTAAGAGAAGACTGTTTAAAAGAAAAAGGCTTGGGATCAGCACACAGCACGGTGCTCGAGGAAGGAAGGGGAGGAGAGCATCCACAGGGACACAGACTGTGCTTTCAGCTGGGACAGTGCTGAAGCACCAGGACAAGTATCTTCAAGGTTCAGTCCAGACAAAGCCTTCTGCCTCGGAACCCAGCCTGGGTGAGAAGAGCTCTTCCCTGGAATCCGCTTCACCCTCACAGTGTGCCGCTGTTTTGGAGGTGTCTCTGCCAGCAGAAGAAGGGGCAGATTCTGAGGGTTTCTCAGCACCACCTGACCTCCTCCCACCCTCTCAGTTTGCTGATGGTATGTAAAGCTGTAAGATTAGATTTTCAACTGGAAGTTATATGAGAAAAAAAATTGCATTGAATGTGCTAGAAATACCAAAATTACTTATTTTGCTAAAGTAGTTCTCAACTGTACTGAGCTTCCAGTAGTGCAGGTTTTGGATGGAGCTGTACATAACCAGCTTTCTGTTTCTTGCAGTGGATGCTAAAACAATGGAAACTGCTGAGAAACTTGCCAAGTTTGTTGCTCAGGTAGGACCAGAGATTGAGGAGTTCAGCATCGAAAACAGCACAGACAACCCAGACCTTTGGTGAGTGAGGCACAAGTTCAGCTGTGGGAATGGGCTCATAAGGAAAATCAAAATGCATCAAGGCAGTTACTAAGGAGATATTTCCTTTTCTGATGTGTTGAATGTATGCTTTTATTCGATGTGTTTGGGAACAGAGGAATTCTGAGCAATACTCCCTGTTGTCCTGCTCAGCACCTCCAGTAATGGTAAATACTTGAAACACTGCTTCTCCCAAATGTGTACATGCACTGATAGATGTATTTTATTTTTGATATCCTAAGTAATCAGCTTGCATCTTGAAACAGTTTCTGCCAAAGTAGTTTCAATCTTGTTCATTTTTGAAGCAAGGCTCTGATTACAGTAGCCCAAGTATTCTGCTGTAAATTACCACAGGTTTTCTCTTGTAGTCATACTGTACTAGCAAAAACGGTGCCCTGTTGTCTCTTCTGTCTCTCAGAATCAATACCCTTGTTGCCACATAGGCCACATGACTGACATTCATAAGACCCAGATTCTCTTGTGGGGTCTGCTGTTTGCCTTCTGGGTCTTCCCAAGCTGGCATCTTGTTGTAGCGTCTCCAACTATGTAATGCAGCTAATCATACTGAATTCTTTACAGCACAGGTTAAGATGTGCTGCTGCAAACTCAGTCTGTGAGAACTGAGGAGAACCATTGCTGTTGTTGGGGAATCCTACAGTTCTACAAAATATGACTAAGAGCTTTATTTCTGTTGTCTCACTTCATGGTAGCTAAAGACAATTGCTTTCTGATATTATTTCACTTTAATTTTTGCTCAGGTTTCTACAGGATCGAAACAGTTCTGCCTTCAAATTTTACCGAATGAAAGTCTATGAGTTGTGTCCATCCATTAACTTCAGTGCTGTGTCAGAAGCAGCTGATGGGGGGGAGAGTGCTAAACCTGAAGAGACAAATCTGGATATTTTGGAAGAGGAAGAGGATGAAGAAGAAGAGGAGGAAGAAGATAACGAGGAGGAAGCAGAGTTTGAGGATGATATCTCCCAGCCTTTGGAAGGAATGGATATGGAGCAAGCAGAGGAGGGAGAAGAGGATGACATGTCAGCAGGTAGAAGTGTGGAAAACCTAGCTGAAGAGATGATTTCCAAACAAGGAGAGGAAATGTCCACAGGTGAAGTGCAGCTAGCCACATCATCTGATGGTGCTGTACCCAATCTGTCGACACAGGCGTCCACTCCTGCTCCTGGAACCCCATTTCCTCGCAAACGAATCAGCAGCAAGTCTCTGAAAGTGGGTATGATTCCAGCATCCAAAAGGATTTGCCTCATAGAAGAACCAAAAGGTGAGTATTACTTAAAGGATATTTCGTAGGTATCAGTAAAGAATTCCTGGGTTTTATGTACTTTGTTACTGACTGCTGTTGGCTAAAAGAACTAATTCAGCTGACAAAAGAGAACTTGAATAAACTGTGTAAGTTTTTGTATTGTCGTACAATAGCAAAGTTCACGTCATCATTCCTTAAATAGTCCCTAAGTAGATGTGAATGTTATCCACTCTCTGCTGCTTAAAAACCTCCCAGTAGTAGTTTTATGGGGTTTATTTGGTCCGTGTACATAAGGTTTAACAGACTTAAGGAGAGTACTGAACAGACTTCTAGTGTTTGACTAAACATGTTCCAACTGTCAATTGGCCTGTCAAATGATGTCAATATGGCCACAGTGAGGGTGGGTCATGATAGTCCAAGACTTGAGAGATAAGTAGCTTAAAACTGATTCTGTGTGCTCTGCAGCTGCTTTAACAAATGGCTTTTCTTTGCATAATGATTTTTATTGGTGAAGGTTATCATTTGTGAGATGAAAATTGTATACAATAACCTCATTTAAGTCCAGGCTGAATTTTCTATGAGTATTACAGAAGCTCAGGGAAATGAAAGATCTAAAGTCCTTTATAGTGTATCATCCATGAGTGTACTGCTGGCAGAATATGTCCAAAACTAAATACATGCATGTACTAATTACCTTATTTGTGGAGGAGGGGGGAAAATGTTCTTACCATTTCTCTTTTTCTTAGTCTTATTCTGATCTTGTTGGTTCTGATTTTAGGCCAAAGCACTGAGTTGAGTCCTGCTTGAGATGTACTTGGGGAGTTCTGCATGAAAGTTATTTTTCTTTACAGCTGAATTTTGTCTTTGATTTGACTTGCAGTGCACGAACCTGTCAGAATTGCTTATGATAGGCCTCGTGGTTGCCCAGTTACAAAGAAGAAGAAGGTAAAGAGCTCTTCTGGTTTGTCATTGCACTCTGAGAGCCCACTGGCTTTACAAGAGACCCCCTCTGAAAATGTGTCATTGCCATAAAATCAACGTAAAACCTGAAGAGCCTGATCCTGAAAGCCAGGACTAAACCTCAGGACAGCCATGGCTCCTGTTGTCTTGTAACAACCTGTGTCAAAAGGAAACATTTAATGATTACAACGCTATTGAAAAGACATGCATTATCCTTGTCTTCTATTAAAGTACAAAAGCTAAAAAGGAAGAAAGGAATCAGTGCGTCACTGTCTGGAAAACAGGCTGTAATTTCCCACAGTTGGGGAGATGTCCTGTATTTGTAATGGAGGTTCAATCATTAGATCATTCAGTAGTTGTTATTAAATAACGGAACTACCTTTTCAAACATGATTCTTTGCTATTTTAATAATGTAATTAAGCAGTTTGAGAACCTGAAATATATATATATATTTAACTGGCAAGTCAGGTGTCTTCTCTTTGATAGACTTCCTCTGTGTGGCCAGTGAAGTGCTGCTTAGAATATATTCCTGTATATCCAGAAATTCGGACCCACTTAGTTTGGGGAGCACATAGGGATTTGAGGGGTTTTTAATCCATGGTCTCCCTGTATAACAAAAAACCCCCTTTGTTTTTTCTGGGTTTGTTTTTTTTCTCTCCATAGAAACCAAAAGATTTGGAATTTTCACACAAGAAGCTGACAAACAGGAATGTGGGTTTCCAGATGCTTCAGAAGATGGGCTGGCAGGAAGGACATGGCCTTGGTTCAAGAGGAAAAGGAATCAGAGAGCCTGTAAAAGTGTATGTAATGGGAACACAGTGCAGAGATCTGCCACCTCTGGAAAAGTCTGGGATTCTCCTGGTCACCAGGTTTCTGTAAGCCACCTAGGTGGGCCAGTTCAGTGGTTTGTTTCCTTCCTCATGTTGGCCTCTGGCCTTAGCAAAGCTGAATGTGGAGACTTCACGTGTCTCTGGCCAGGCAGGCAAAGCCTGGTCTGAATGCAGGATGGCTGTTTCATGCCATCCAATTTGACATCCCTGAAGGCTGCAGCATGAATGCTTTAGTGTGTGGACACTGCCTAAAGATACAGAGGTGTTCCGTTCTTCAGGAGGTGGGTTTTGTTGTTTGCTGGATTTTGGTTTGGGGTTTTTAACACATGGTATTATCCTGGGGATCTCCTTGCTGCCACAGCAGCTACAGAACATATAAATAGGCTTTAGGAATGTCATACACTGTATTCCTAGGTGTAGGCAACACATTTTTTTCACTCTTAATTGCGTGATTCATTCCACTGCACACTGAAAGAGGTAAGTGCATCTGCCAGAAGGTAAGTGTGCTTTTCCCTTTAAAACATCCTTTTGATTTTGAACCTTCATTTTGTCTTTTAAAGTTGCTGTATCCAGTGTCCACTGCTGCCAGCACGGGGAACGGTAATACCTCCTTCAGCTCCCTGACTGAATAAGGAGGTGGAAACTATTTGTTTCTCTCTGAACCCATACAACAACCTTTCTCATCCACACATGCAGTCTGTGGTTTAACAGTTTTCTTTCTCCAGGGGTTTCTGTGTTCTCTTTGTGCCTTGGACTCTCCTGGTCATTTTAGCTGGTGGAAAACTTCTGGTTGTTTCTTTCTTTTTTTCCTTAGAGCTCCCTGTGGTCCAGTGGCCATCACTAGATTTTCTGTATTTCCTTTTCCAGCAGCAGATGGACAATGTGACAGCACTTTACTTCCCCTGCAGCTCTCACGTTCACCACTTTGGCTCTTAACCTTAAAACTTCTTGGGACCAAATCTGAGTAACTTTTGTTTCTGTAGCTCCTGCACAAGTTTGGCTGCACAGTTAGTCATGAGTGATTCAGTTGTGTCTGGTCTCTCAGCTCCCCACATTCTCAATGTTTCTGCCCATCTTTAACTGCAGTTTTAATATGTGAAAATACTGTTTTTCCAGCTTGAGTCCATGGCTGTGTCACTCTTGTAAAGCCATCTGCAAAGAGCAGTGCAGAACTGCTTCCTTTACCTCTAATAAGAATGTGTTGACTTTTTCTGTAACATAGAACTCCATGGTTTTGATTATCTCCCTGGTGTGCACCTCTCTCTACTGTTCCATCCAAATCATTCTTTGGACAGTACACTGGAACGATCTCAGGATGAAACCAGTGCAATTTAAATCTTTGCTTTCTCCTGTTAGTTGCTTCGATACAGCGCAGAGTTAGTTTTTTCTCTCATTTAGTAACCTGTAGCCTCTCTCCTCCCTTTTGAAAACCACCAGCTCTTCTACTGATGGATTGTTTGAAACTGCACATGCTGCCTAATCTCATTCTCTGAGCAAGATTAATAATTGGAGAGACTCAGTTGCAGTATAGATCATGCCCTGATCACTGTATAACACTGGTATCTAAACCCCATGTGTTCAGGCACATCATTTGTTACACAAAGAAACTTGAGGCCCTATTTTGTTAGGAAAGCTTAAAGCTTGTCTTTGGCTGTGGCAGCAAGTTTTATTTGCAAGTTTGAGGAGATTTTGCTGTATGTTACTGTAAGACATCCATAAACTGCTTAGTGACTCCTCATGGAAATGATGCCTCCAGAGATTTTAAATGGAATTTCAAGTTAGTCTTGAGAGCTGTTCCCTGTCTTGAGCTGTGGGTCTGACCAGGTTTAAGGTTCAAGAGATGTTTAAAAACCTCCAAACAACCAGCCCCTACTCAAAGGGAGAGCGTTGCTGTGGGACAGACCCTGCTCTGAGTCATTATCTCATGTCTTTAACAAGGTTTTTTATTCTGGAAGTAATCTAAAAGGGAGCTGTGGTGTAAATAGAAACCAAACCAACCAAAATCTTTCTGGTTGGAAGCATGAAGCAGCCATTGTGTAATGGGAGAGTCTGCTTCAAACAGGTTGTACTGCAAAAGAGCAAAAGTAGCCACATTTTGAGAGGTCTTTTAGGTGATTTCACTTTTAACCACAATAGAAAACTGAATTGATGACAGAGCTGCCAAGTCACACTGCACCATTCGGGACAAGACAAACAGCACCCAGGTTTCTACTGTGGGCTGTAAAGTTGAATTTGCTTTTTGGAGTCTGAATATTCTCTCAGAATTGCACAATCTACTTGGCTGACATGGATCCATTATGACAGAAATTGGATAAGAATAAGTTTACTTTAGGTCCTCAGATTTTACCCTGAGAGCACAGCAAACCCATTTTGAGCACATGGGGCTATCTAAAAAGGTTTTCATACTTTAATATTATTTAAAGATTTTGTTACATAGTCTGCTGTGGAGGATAAAACTAGCACAGAGGATCATTCCTATGGCAGAGGTTTCATTCGTCTTGTCTTTGTAACGTCTGTTCTATGCACAGAGCCTGGAGAAAGAGATGGGGTTTCATTATTTGTACCTTTGTATTCTTGCGGGTCACCTGCTTCCAGGGTAGAAAGTAGGTTTGATGTTGCTGAGGCCTGTCTGCTCCTGTTGGCATGTTTGGGTGAAGAGAGGCATTAATGACTCATTCCTTTTGTGGAAGGGCAGGACTTGTCTGTACTGTGTGTCTTGCTTTGGGGGCTAGACATTTTAAGCAGCATTATGATCCTTTGGTAAAACTGTCATCTTTTATGCAGTTACGTGGTGTTTCCTCCAAGTCTCTGACTTCTGTCATTTTTGAAATGTAAGAAACAAGGCCATTTTTGCCATCATTTCAACAGAGGATCTTGTACACCATGAATAAAGTGGTTAAAGTTCATGCAAGAATTTGATCTGTTGGATGACTGTATCTTCACTGCTCCCTTAATAGCCTAGGAGCATTTTCTTCTGGTGGGTATTTGCATGTGCAGTGGGAGGTGGGATTGTTTTATGGTTGATCTCGTGTGCCAGGTACAAAGCCTCCACTCCCCTTGTCCCCCCAGTGAAGCAGAATTACTTTCCACTTGAATTGTGTCTATGTTGGAAGCTATTGTTTAGATCTCTTCTGCACATTGTCAAATGTAACAGAAACAGAGTGTTCTAACTATTCATTTTACTCCCTAGGGGTGCTACCTCTGCAGGGGAGGGCTTGGGTGTTGCAGGGGAAGAAAATAAAGAAGATGCATTTGATGTTTTCCGTCAAAGAATGATACAAATGTACAGGCAGAAAAGAGCCAGTAAATAGGTATGTGCAATGGACACGTCTGCTTTCTGAATTCCTGCAAACATTAACGTACCAGGGCTTTTTAAGTCTTCCTTTACCGAGAAAATATTGCTGTTTCCATGAGTATATCTGGCTTCTTACCATTTCATGAGAATCCAGAGCCACGTTGAACTGCTTTGAACTGCTGAGTTACCCCCAATCTTACTTTCTAGGTTTGGCATAAAGACTCGCTCACTAGAAAGTGCACGGATATGCAAAGGCTGCTTGTGAAAGCTCCTCGGCAGAGCATGCCAGTATGAAGAACACTTTGTTCTATAGTAGTGGACTTGAATACTAATGTACTAAAACATTTTCCAAGATTCAAGTTAGTCTTGTGTTTAATTGTGCAAGCTGGCGACTTGGATGTCATCTTCTGAGGAAGAAACAACTGATTTTGTTCTCGGAAGTGCCTGCTTGCCTCTTTCTTTGCCAAGTATTCCTGGTTTATGATGAGATGGCTTACCAAAACAATCCAGAATAAGCAGCATGAAAAATATGACTTAGCCTGCTTTGGCTCTGATCCTTTCTGAAACCAAGAATCTTCTCAAGTTCAGATCTTGCAAGGCAGGTCAGATTTTATTACACTACATTTTGTTGATGGCCTGATCTTCTAATCTACTTCTGGAGTCTGCATAAAGCAGTTTCCTTTCCTCCACATGCCAGTTTTAAGAAGAGTCTCTACCTGTGTGCTTATTTCATACAGGAACCTAGACTTTAAAAGTAGGATGAATAACAGAGTTCATCTGAGTCTGAGAACACTAAACTGTTCCTTGAAAGCCTTGGCTGCTGGGGTCTCTCACTGTAACCAACAAGTACTATATATTTAAAGTGTACTTTTGGGGTTTACACAAATTTGCAGCTCTTCTCCAACAAATTCTTGACTAATTTCTTTCCTTCTCAAAGAATTTTAAGCCATGAGCAGGTGCAGTTCATGTGGCTGCAGAAGATCCTGAGGAAAACACTTGGAAGTCAGCTATTCAGAAGTCATCTGGAAGTGAATGATCAGTTTTATAAGACCATCAATTTAGGGAGTCATTTTTTTTTTCTTTTAAATATTCATTTTGCAGAAGTTCTTTTATTGAAAAATGCCATGGCGTAAGACAAAAAAAAAAGCTTGTACTTCTAAGGGACTGTTCCACAACTTCCTGAAAGTGAAGACTGGATTAATCTACTGTGCTTCAGCCAAAAGCATTACCTGACTGCTTGGTGAAGCAGCTCTGAAGATGAGGAAGATTTCACAGTGTTACCACAAATAAAGATTCGAGGTCTGATCGTTCACCTTTATCTGACTTGCACATCAATAAGGGATCTGACTGGACTACTGAGAGAATTTAATAGTGCACTTGTAGTGTATTCATTCCCCATCATTAGGCAAAACTCTTCACTTGAATGTTATAGTACCAAAACCTACTTTGCTGAAGTTTTCTTGAAGAGAGTTGATCTTGAGCTGATGCATGTTTTGCTTACTAGCAGTGGGTGCTTGTCTTGCTGATGTTACCATCCCACACCATGCTTCTTGCAGAGCACAGAGCTTGTGGTTCACTACTGATAGCAACCCCCGGTCCTGTGGCAGCACCTCACATTCCTTACTGACATATATGCAAGAAATTGTGTTCTTCAGTTACCAGCTTGACTGTGCCTGCTGTTTAAGGAACAAAATCATACTCTTTCCCTGTTAAAACCTCTGTTGGTTGAAAGGGAATGTCTTCATTTTCATTCACTGGCATTCAATAGCAACAAGCTTTTCCTTGTAACAAGCAGTTTTAGTTTATGAACGCAAGTTTTGGGGTTTTTTTCTTTCTGGGTCTTTGAAACCATAAGAAGCAATTGTGTTGCAGTGTAATTTTCTGATCACTCTGGTTTTGTTGCCTTGAAGCACGTCATCACTGAATAAAACCACACTGGCTGGTACAGAACAGTATACTGGTGGTTCTGTTTTTCCATGAATATCACACGTCTTCACCCTTTATATTACAAGAAGTTGAAGCATGAAGGATATAAAAAATGAGTTTATCTGGTTGCCAGACTTGATTAAGGACTTTTGATAGCCCAGCCATTTCTCATAGGCTTTACTTGGAGATGTTTAAAATCCTTAATTGTTTTGGAGCACAGGCTACTTGAAAGGTCTCAGTTACAGTCCTTGGCAATGTATGCTTACCTGTTCAAGTTCCTATTTGGGCGTTCTTCACTGCCCCTTTTTCTTTCCTGTGCCTAAAGCTGGTAAAACTCGAGCCTTTCAAAAAGGAGATCTGTCAGTCACAGTCTGGTTTAGAATGGCACTCAAACCAGTGGCGTTGGCCTCTGATTTATTTCTCAGACCCACTCGAAAGGCTTCAGCTTTTCTTTCTGTGTCATTGATGAGGCTGCCAGTGTTGCCATTCCCGATTTTATTTCCCTGCCAACTTCCAGTTCAGTTCTTCTTTCACATTTCTGTTTTGGAAGGATTCTTGATGCTCGTTCTGCTGTTTGCAGCAAGGCATGAGGTGGAGGTTCGCAACAGGTTTCAACCTCTTGGGGCCAGGTCAGCATTCTGCACTGCTCTGGTGTTAACCCACGTTTGGTGGGCAGAGGTTGGGGTGCATTTGTGAAACACCTCACCCAAGCTGGGAAATGGTACTGTCCTTTCTGAGTGCAGTTCAATTTACTATAATGCTGTCTTGAGAATAAAGGTGAACACTGGGAAAATCTGAATCTGCTGCCCTAGATGACTGTTGTATGGGCTGTCTTTCTTGTGCCAAACTTGAATTTTGGACAAGATATCAGCAGAGAGTACTGGTGCTGAGATTCCAGTGTTGCTCTCAAGTGGGTTACCCTTTGCCACTTTTATCTTGTTTTCCCAAGACCTTACACGCCTTTTGCCAAGGGAATTCCCTTTTATTTTGACCTGCTTTTGCAGGCTGATTGGCAAATTTGCAATACTTGTACATGTGAAACATTTGTTATGCAGATGCGTTGCCTTGTTTCAAGTTTACTAGCTTCTTTTCTGTTATTTTAGTTCCAGGCTCTCTTCCATGAAGACTGCAAGCTTCAGTGAACATTTTAACTAACTTCAGTGGTGTGTCTACTGTCTTTTGGTTGGTTTTTTTGCCATTAATCTTGTAGAGCAATTTGCTAGTTTCTGTTCCGTGTGAGTTGGCAGTAGTGCTAAGCTAGTAACAACTAGATGTTTGTGTTACTGGATAACTGACATTTCTTCCTAGTGTAAGTAAACATGTTAGCATTGTTAATCTTTTAATATCTGCAATAAATGTAGAACTAAACAATTTCTGGTTTAAATGTTTTGCTTGTGAAGTTGGCCATTTGTAAGAGATATGCACCACTTTGGCACTAACAAGTGGAATTGAGATTATGCAGTGTTACGTTAGTGTAAAGCAGGATTTTATAGTGTGTGAGGGAAGGAAGGTCCCTCTGTTTCTGTGCTGCTAAATGTCTCTGTAGAGAATACCCACTAAATCATTTCTCAGTTGGTTTTTCATGTGGCTTCTAGGGCATTAAATCCATCCTCGACAGTGTTACTCCCCAAATGAGCCCCTAAATGGTCGTGCCCCAGTCTGAATGTGAGAGTTTTACCCTTTATTCCCATGTCCCAGGAATTAGTTGTCTCTGATTTTCTTGGTGGACTGACTTTCAAAGAGCAGAGCTTTCTCTTTACATATGTGTGGTTAAATTCAAATTCCTTTTTCAGACAGGATACGAGGGGGAAAATTGCACTGAGCTGAAATTTAACACTTGTGTAGCCAGCCACCTTCTGTCCAGAGGTAAAGCGAGAGCAGGCGCTTGGGAAAGACACCAGCCAGGTCTCCTGTCCCTTGCTTTTATACTGACAGCTAGGAAAGGCTTTACGGAGGCAAGTTCCACCCCTGGCTACCCCTTTCTCCTCTTTTTCCTTCAAAAAGTGGTTATATGTGAGGATCTGGTTCTAGAGGAAAGGACATTTGCTCTCATTAGAGAGGAATGAGATCCCCATTCTGGGGAGGTGCCCTAACAGTAGAACTACAGTCAGTAATATGCTGTTTGGAGTAATTGTGTTGGATGCATTGAGATGTTTTCTCTTTCTTTTTTGCCTTCAAAGCTTTTTTTTTTTCTTTTTTGGCCGTAATACCAGGGACATTTTCCTATTTATTTTGGGTGTTATTTTGAAGAAGACAACTCCAACATCCTTAGTGTGAACACTTAATCTGTGCTGAGATGACTGTTCTCTATATCAATGTACAGTAGATTTTCTATTGATATCTCCTTCTGCTTTAAAGTTAATCCTGATGTATCGTGCCCAAAGCAAATCTGAACTTAGAAATTCAAATGTTATTTGAAATGGTTTCTATCCTACAAGCAGGTATATTTTCTAATTAAAAAGGAAGTTCTGAAAGCCCTGTACCATCTTTAATCCTACGTATCTCATGACTGACTGGCCAGTCACAACCAGATTCTAGATTTGAGCAATAATAAACACCTTGAATGAGAATATGCTCAAAGAACAAGAGGGTACTTCACAAAGAAACAGTTTTCTGTGAACCTTGTCAAGTAGGAAACTTGCTGAATTGCAGCAAGGCTGGAATCTGTTTGCATTATCTGTGGGCAATAAAGTTACTGCTGTTTAAGAAAGTGGTGGCACACAGTGTGTTCTCTTCAGCTTTTACTGCCGTCAGTCGAAGGTTGTGCTGACTTCCTTGACAGTTCTTCTCTAGCCAACACTTTGAAGGGGGAGGTTGTGTTTTGTTATCCTACCCCGAGGTAATAAAGCAATAGCAAAGCAGCAAACCCAGATGTGAGTTTTAAAACAGCTGCCTCTTTGGCAGAGGTTCATTAGGGACTCTTTGATTCCATGGGGTTAACAAAAGCTTTATCTTGGAACAGCTGACAAAGCCTATTTTCAGCAACAGGAGCTATTGTTGGGTGGGAAATGGGAATTTAGAGAAACCATCCAAAAGGAGAGCTCATGATGAGGTCACCACACAGAAATGAAGAAAGAATCTAAGTTCTGGCTTTATTTTTGATGCCATAGCATTCCTGTGGGTCATTTACCGGGGCCAGAGGGAGTTGTGGTTGCACATGCTGAGCACAGGAACATCCACACTTTTACTGTGTGATCCTGGGCATTGAACACCAGTCTTTCAGAGGCTGTAGATCAGTTCCCATCTGTAGACTTCTGTCGTTCATGAACGTAACTCCTTGAGATTCTGGGTTCTGCAGGGGTAATCGGACATGGAGAAATCCAGTGTTTCTGTTGGGAGCGGCCTCCACAGGCTCAGCCTGCTGCAGGGGCCCAACATGCAGGCAGCCAGCAGGTGAGCCAGGCTTTGCCACGCTGCGAGGACACCGTTCCCGCTCCGCTTCCCTGCGGATCCACATCTCCCACCGCCTCCCAGCCCCGGCTGCTCCAGCCCCAGCCGCGTGTGCGGCTCCGGCCCTGGCCATGGGGCAGGGCCTGGGGGGGGGCGGTGTCACGTGGCCAACGGGCACTCCTGGGGCAGCAGGAGCTGAGGGAGGCGCCGCCATCTTGGGGCTGGATGCGCTGAGGGGAGAAGGGCTCATGCCCGGCCTGGGCGCTGCCTTCGGGGTGTGTGGGGTGCCCTGAGCACCAGTCGGGGTGTTGTGGGGGGTGCCGTGAGTGCTCTGTACCTCTTGTCCCTCAGGCCTGCGTCAGCTCTGCAGTCCAGAAACGGCCCTCAGGGAAGGGGTTGAAGCAAAACGTGCTGGGGGGGGGTCAGAGTTCGGATTGGAACAGATGCGTGGGGACAGCATGGCTGTCCCTCACTGCCAGGAGCAGGGAAGTGTGAAACGAGGGTGGGAAGAGTCTGTTGTCAAGCACCATTCATGGAGGAGGTGGGTACTGCTGGCGCATGGAACATGTCTGAGCAGACTCACACCAGGAGTGCACGGAACCTTCTGTTGGACGGATTCAATGCTATTCTAACCCAAACTTGGCTTCTAATGCAAGCCCTTTCCTCAGCTGTGGGTTCTGCCCTCCAGATGGAAATGCAGGAAGAGCAGAGTTTCCCTTCCATAGGAAAGCAGATCTGGAACGTGGGTCTGTGCTTTCTGTAATTGCAGATGCTTTAATGCTGCTGGTGGGTGTGTGCATTTAACTGAGTTGCCAAAATTCCAGGCATCAGGAGTCCCAGCTTCTAATGAATAATAGAGGAACTCTTTTTTCAGAACACAAGGTTGATTTGCTACGTAGAGATGTAATTTTCACCTAACGTATCTATAAACCCTGCTGGATTACTGGAAATAAAGCCGGTTTAGTGATGATTTTTCTTGCATATTTTGAATAGCTGATTGCTGCAAAGCGTTCCCACTTGTTCCTGCTGGTGGTGAAATAACATGGAGTTACCCCACAGCAAATCGGAACCATTGAGCTTGTAAATGAGAGTGACAGACTTGGCACAAAGCTCCGTTTGCTGGGAATAGCTTGGGATTGCCATCAGAGCAGTGCCTGCTTCTGGTTAGTACAACTACAGGTTATAGAATCATGGAATGGTTTGGGTTGGAAAGGACCTTAAGATCACCCAGTTCCAACCCCCTGCCATGGGCAGGGACACCTCCCACTAAACCATGTCACCCA
>WYDI02012968.1:0-33291 GCA_009867235.2 Psittacus erithacus | reverse complement strand
GCTGAGGCACTGGCACAGGGTGCCCAGAGAAGCTGTGGCTGCCCCATCCCTGGCAGTGTTCAAGGCCAGGCTGGATACAGGACCTTGGAGCAAGCTGCTTGGTGTCCCTGAAGGTGGCCCTGCCTGTGGGAACTGGATGAGCTTTAAGGACCTTTCCAACCCAAACTATTCCATGATTTGATGGTTCTGTGACTCAGGAGCTGTTCTGCAGGGGTCCATGAAAGGAAACGAAAGACAACAAAACCATTTTCAGCGGTCCCAAACTCACAGCAGAGATCCATGCTTCCACTACAAAAGAAAAAAAAGGGAAACAACTGCTCTAAACCCATGGTTTTCCACTGCGTTCCATCAGGCCCATTCCACTCACTGGTCATCCAAACCTTCCGAACTCCCCATCACGAGGGAGCAAAGCTGCTATCAAACCAGCAAGGGATGAATGCTTTTCACTCCTGTTCATTGACATGAACACAGGCAGTTTAATGGACCAAATATTTAGACACACTTAATAATAGTGCAGTTTCACAGGCAGGACCAGACAACAAACATTTTGCAAGGCTTTTCCAATCAGCGGTAACAACTCCATAGCCAAGTGCTGCTTTATGAAAGGCACCTGCAGCAGTTGTGCTGTGGTCCAGCCCTCACACCAGTCACTGAGTTGCGTGTTACAAAGGTAACAAAAGAGCTTCTGGTCCTTCAGCGACACGGCAGGCTTTCTAATTTTAAGTTCTGATCTTTAATAACCTTTGTTTCTCTCCCTTGCTCAGCAGCAGTGCTCATGTTCAGGCCCAGAGCTATCTCACAGACTGCTGTTTGTATATTCTAGACTGGACTAAGGGAAACTCACTGGAGTCTGTGATGTATCACACTGCTGATCCAATCTAGTGACTGGATCATGCTGGACAGGGGTGGGGAAGTCTGGAGATCTCTTTACCTCCTTAAAACACAGCAAGGTGAGCGTTGTCTCCCTCTTAACATGCAGAGGATTTTTGTTTTCCTTGGCTCTGATCTTAGTTATTACCATACGTTCACTCAGGGCTAAGACACTCATAACAATTCAGTAACACATGAAATCCAATGCCATACTAATTTCATAAACGAAAGTAGGATGTTCAATAGAAGAGCAGATAAAGTCTTCAGAAAAGCCACAGAGAACAGATTTTCCCTAAACTAAAGCATGTTTGGAAGAGAGCCCATTATAGAAATGGAAATCTCTCGTTTGTTTAACTCCAGATGATGCCTCCCACTTATCCTACTTCCAACCCTGTATGGAGAGAAGCTGCAGAGTTTATCCTGGAGTCTGGTCCCATTTCAGTGAGCAAAAACATTCCCCAGAACTGGCTGCCAGCCTGGGAGCACACAATGCCTGGACCTTTAGTTAGTGGAGGGGAGCAGAGCTGCCTGTGCTGGCAGTTGTATGCACTTGTGCTCCTGGAGGTCCAGGAACATGGGTCATTCACAGCTTGGCACAAGGTGGAGTGGGAACACTTAGCTTCCATGGACATTTATTACTGGGACAATGCAAGACATCACCGGTAGCTTTGGCCTGGCCTCTGGTTCAATTCCACTTTAGACACAATGAAACCAAGAGAAAGTCAAAGATCCAACTGGAAGAGTCATCTCTGATGCCCTGTGAAGTCCCCGAGACCTCCTCACTCTTCAAGTGACGCGTTCTGTGCCCTCTCAATGCACGCTTGATACCATTGTCTATAGCAGACACGTCCCTTTGCATCTCCCTGGAAAAGCACCCGGTGCCCACAGCGAGTTGGGCAAGCACAAGCACCGAGCAGGCAATGGAGGCAGCAGCAAGGCCCCTGGGCAAAACCTTGCCACCTCTCCTCACCAGTGGGATATACTGCTTCAGTTACAAGGACAGTAAATGTGTGTTTTCGTGTGGGTCAGAGGAGCCACCCACTGCAATCGCCCTTTCAGACCCAGGCTGACATTGTCTTGTGAAAGCTCTGGCAGCAATGGCAAGAGCTGGGTTGTCATCACCATGCCAGGGCCATGCCAGCACCTGTCCATGCAGGGAGCCTCGCTCCTGCTTTCTGCAGAGAGCCTGAGGCTGGATGTGTTAAGTGGGAGCGATGAAACCAGGTGGATTCCAGTTCACTTGTTCCAGCAATGCCTCCTATTTGCACAGCTGGGGCTCTTTGGTAACTACGAGCCCTTTCTGAGGGGCTCAGCATTTTCACCTCTCCCTTTTCCTTCAGCAAACCTAATGCCCAAATGGGAAAGCTGAAAATATATCCATAGTGGGGAATGGCACTGTGTGAATCAAATCACCCCTGCAGAAAAGGGGCTTTCATGCAAGAAATGCCACAGCCGGTTTTCTTTTTCCCTTTTTCAGGGGCATGTTTACATTACAGCCTGTCTGCTAATCAAATACGAACCAGAGGAACATTGCTTTCTAGAAGGCGTGCTTGTCTAGACAGCCCATCAGCAGCTTAACCACAGAACGGGGCCGATGGCAGCTGCAAAGCTGTCAAAACAGCTCCATGCACAGCCTGTCACTGAGCCATACCCGGAGCAAAGCCTCCGCGCGCCGCGGCTCTTGTATGAAGGTGGGGAACAGCAGTCACAATGTAGGAGGAAACTGCTCTTTGCCACAGCCTGTTTGGACAGTCTCTTCACAACTGTAATCCCAGCATGGCCTGGGCTCATGCATTTCAATGCCTGTCAATTATGGTTGGCAGTAGGACCACAAAACCCTTCCCAAAAAAAGCTTGCACTTGGTTATTATGCTTCATTAAGAGCCCTGCGATGCTGAAGTGAGAGCTGTGTGAAAGTGTTTGCAAGCAGCAAAACACTCAAAAATCCACCCTGGACTGTAATCTGGTAAAGATCAAGCACGAGGTAGTTACTGGCCTTTCAGGGAGCATAAACGGTTTAGGAAGGCAGGCTTAAAATGCTGCATCTAAAAGCACGCTGGGTGTCCACCACGGCGCACACAGGTTGGGTCTCCAGTTCACACACCTGCCTGCAGCTGGGAGTGCTGGAACTGCTTCCTGGCTTGTGCAAGGGCTAATGGCACAAGGAGGGTTAGTTTCACAAGCAGATGTCACTTAACTGAGTCTTCCAGAGAGCACTCACAGCTACGCCACTCACCATCTACTGTTTCCTGCTTATACATATGTAAAACATAGGCAGTGATTTATTCCACACCCTTCCCGGCTTTCTCATTCTTCCAAGCTCTCTGCAGGTTTTAGCAAGAGATAGCAGCAGCCTGCGCTGAATTCCTGAGTCTGCAAGAGCCCATTGAACTCTGGCTTGCTCAAATCAGTCTAAAACACATACATGCTGCTGCAGTGGGAGCAGTTTTTCACCCCCCATTGCTGCTTTAATTCTGTTGGATGGCTTCATTGCAAAGTTTGTTTGGCTTATCTTTAACTCCCAACTCTTAAACCAGGACATCCCATTCTTCACCTGGAGCGCAGTGATTCCTTCATTAATACTTTCTTTCAGTAAAGTAACTCTAAGAGCTGAACTCAAGGAGAGCTGCTTCAGTACTTTAACCCGGAAGGGAGAGAATATTATGTGATGTATGTGTTAATATCTTGTCTAATTCAGTCTCTTGTAAAATGCCTTTGTGCTTCCCATGAATGTTCAATAACAGAAATATGAGGTCAGGCACATACGGTTTGGGGGCCCTGGAAAGGGAAATGAAATCACAAAGCTACTTCTAAATAAAAATCTTCTTAAAGATGAGCAGGCAAATAAAGGGACGGAGGGAACGTCATGCGTCCGGCACAGGCTTCACAGAACTGACTGCAGAGTAAGTGACTTTGTTTCCTACAAGCATGGTATTGAAGCAAGCTGTGAGGAATGAGAAGGACACATTGAGCCTGGGAAGTAACCTGCCAAAAACCTCCTCAGGTGTTATTCCTGATGTAGGAGTAGCTTGGCACAGGCTGGCTGCTGAGCCATTGGAAATACCATTTCCCTGTTAACAGCACCTGGAAGTTGGGAAGTTGCAACACAGAATAACCCTTTTCAACACCCACACTCCTCCCAAAAAGAATTAACACTCCTGTATCCACAGCCAGCGATTTGTGTCATGTTGTGTCACAGCTACAGAGATTTTCCTGACTCAGTCAGGTTTGAGTGATTTATTATCAGGTGAATTCAGGAGCAGTTCGAGTGTGCCAAGAATTCTCCCTTTTGCAGAGAGAAAAGTCTCCCTTTTTCTATGGAGAAAGCCAGACTCTGGGAGAACAGAGCTGTGAGGGAAGATTGAATTCCCTTTGTACTCAGTCATGTCCATGAGGAGGGAGGGATGCTCCAGGAGCTTCAGAAATACAGGAAGAAGCTGGGTCCAGGCTCAGCGGGAACCTGTTCTTGCTTGCCAGCTGGGTCACACAGGTCAGGAGGGATTTATCTCTGTCTGTAAACCTTCACGATAACATGAAACAGCTTGTGAGGAGGATTCCTGGTTTATTTAAGTGTGTCCTCCAGCTGCTCCTCAGCAGCAGAGCCGCATTCCTGTGAATCCTGCCTGCAAATGATGCAGCTCTTTGCGTGACCAGAAACTGTAAAGCAGCCCCAGTCAGGGGGGACAGGCAGTGCTGAGAGCACAGAATCAGCAACAGGTTTTATACCCCGGTTTAAGGCAGAAAAGAGCTTGTGTCTGGAAAAACTCTGCTCACCCCAGATGGATTTCAGCAGAGGATGCAGCGATGCAGAAGGGGCTGCACTTGCTCCTGCTGCTGCTTCAAGACGCAGTTCCGTGTGAAGAGCTGTTTCCCCATCCACTGTAGGAACCCTGTTACTGAGGTGACCGAGTTACCCAGCACAAACAGCTCCGACGCAAAGCAGCCCCCTGGTGAGCACTGGAGGGTCAAAGGCATGATATCCACAGCGAATAATTTGATCATCTCTAACAAGGGCATGTGCAGAGTCGGCAATGCCATGGCGGTAGCTGAAGCGTAAGGTGACAAAACATTTCCAGAAGCGCATGAAGAGATCCCGTGCTCCATCAGAAAGCTCTAGTTTAAAACAACAACCACATCTATGGGTTTACTCAAAGGTTTGTAAACGTCTCTGTAACTTCTGCAGGTTTCCACGGACAGAAGTGTTTATGACAGCTGCATAAATCATAGAAATAACTGGAGTTGACAATACTGAAACAGAAAAATGTGGTATTTCACCCAGGTTTGAATGCCAACCATCATATTCAATAACTCCAGTGAGCCTTTTTATTTCTCCTGCTTTCCCAACATCCACGGCAGTGTGCTCTACTGTGTGAGTGTGGAAAAAGGGGGGGGGGAGGTTGTAAACTATCAAGCTGTGAGGCAGCAGATTAAATTATCAACTTCTCCTTTTGGCAATATACCAGAAACGTGAACATTTGTTCCTTATCCTTTTTCTCCTTTGGTTCTCAGTGCTGAGTGAGGGGCACGGCACGCACGCAGCTGCCTAAGTCAGTACAGACAGAAGCTGTCCCCGGTGAAGCACAGCAAGAAGACGGGGAGATAAGAGGGGCTGCCACATCCTTTAGTCATGTTTAATATTTCTGCACAGTCAAGAAACCATGAGGAGAGAAATTGCAACTAAGTTCTGGCAACCATCGCTACTGGTGCACCCTTTACAATATACCGCTCAACCTCAGACCTCATTTTCTCGAACCTCCTGTTCCCATTCTGCTGGTACATACACTATCATTCTCATCAATACGTGGGACTTCTTTCTGCGGTTTACAGACCCAAAATTAATCAGTTTTCTCAGCTTCTCTTACCAGCATCTCACCTCTTACCAGAGCAGTAACAGCATCCCACTCACTGTAGGTGACTGCTGCAAGTATCCACAGAAACAAAACCCAGGAGCAAAGCCCTTTTGGTAAATGGAGCTGAATGATTCATGCCTCTTTAAGCTAAAAAATTTAAGAGGAAAATAAATTAAACACCTACTCAGAAATGAGGCGGGTTTAGGCCCTGGCAACAACAAAGCACACGACACATGTTTGGATTTAAGGAACACTTTGGACTCCATCCCCACCAGAGGGGCCACCAGCACTGGTGCTGCTGGCAGCCAGACCAGCCGCAGTGACTCACAGGAGCGCAAACACATCCCTGCTCCTCCAGGCAGCTCGCCTGCATTAAACCCCATTTCTCCCCCGAGCTGAGTTCAAAGGAGCCCTGGATTTTATAGCCAGAAGAGACTGAGGTTTCATGGAACACTGAGGAACGCTGGTGAATTCCTGACTGTGCTGTAGCATCACATTTCTCTCCACCTAGGAAGCCTGGTGCACCTCCAGGCTAAACCTCAGGCAGCTTGAGGAAAGGCTTGAGGAGACTCATCTGCTGCCACTCTTCATCTCAAGGATCTGCATTGGTACTTCCTGTAGTACGGGCAGAAGAGCTCCAACTGCAGGTCACATCAGCCCTCTCTCTAACTTCACATTCACTCACACTGAATTCCATCTGCTTTTTCAGCACCCAGTTACTTGGCATTAGGACGTCCTGCATTATGTGCAGCCAGGTTTAATCCCAGGGACCTGGTTAACTCAGATGCGTCACAGGCCCTGCCGCCGTTCCGGCTCAGCCCTGCCCTGCACACCCATGGAGCATGGTGCTGGGAGCTGCTGCCAGGGTTAACGTGGCTGCAGCACGGTGACATCAGCAGCAGCAGAGTGCAAGCTCTGCAGATCTGCTCCTTCTCTCCCAATGTCATTTCGTTAATTGGCCCTTACGTCACCACAGATAAAACAGCTTTGTGACTGGGCAGAGCACTGCTTTAGAAATAACTGTGTCAGTTGCCTACATTTCATCCCTTATTGCATCTCTTGCCCCCCTCATGATTGTAACCTCACTGTAAGAAATGCCTCTTAAACTTTGCTGCACTGCTTTGGCAATACTTTACATCAAATATTGATCTCTTTCCTCGTGCTCTATATCTTTTTTGCCATAAGCTGTAAGGACAGCGTTCCCTCTGCTCTGCTGCCCTTTGCCATGAAGCAGAGTGTGAAAGGAAGTGACTGACATCCCTCCCAGCACACAGACTGCCATGGCCAACACTTGGTTCCTTTCCTCTATCTCTACAAACAGAATGCTATCAGTGGCACCAATGTTCTTACTGTTTTTTTACAATTGGATAACACAACCAGAAATGAGTTTACATATATTATACTAACCCAAAGAGGAACAGTTACAAGCAGACCTCGAATGAAACAGGTTGTCTTCTAGCAGGTTTACAAAGACAATTCATTAAGGAGCAACTGAAGAGCAGGGAAACATCTTTTAGCTAAATATCTTATTCCAACTGAGACTTTAATCAAGCTTCTAAAGAACATCTCCTGGGGCTTCACAAGTTGCTAAAAAGATTCACATTGGTCAAGATCACTGCACTGAAAATAACCAGGTTTTAAATGTCAATAATGTGAGTATTTCCATGCTTAGCTTTTTCGGTAAAGAAGAAATGATCTGTGCAAGGCTGCTGCACTGTTAGGAAAGTCAAAGTAAGAGATGAATAATGAAGAGATGGAAATGAGAACATGCAATAAAAGCAAACCCCAGACTACTGATGGCATTATCAATCTCACAGCAACTCTGATACACAGCAAAACTCCAATTTCTGCCATTCTGCTTAAATTCACCTTGCTATGAATGAACAGAACATGTTTTTATATTAGGACCGGATGAATTTTTAGTGGTTGGTGAACCAATTCCCATGAATAATCATGCTTCAGTTTTAAACCTACAAGCAATTTAGGGCATGCCAGAAAACACTATATAAATCAACGAATAACGGTAACAGTATTTGCTATTTACCTAGCTCTTTACCAAGGCACACAACCTGAATCTCAATTACACTGTCCTGTTGCACACCCCCTCCAAAAGGCTTCATTTTCACTCCTTCCAGCTCCCCTAAGAGTGTGAAGACTGAAGTGAATATCACTTCCTGATCCTTAAAACCATTTTGAAACATGAATGTTTTATTAAATATGGAGTAACCTCAACAAAGCAAGAGAACTGAAGTGGACAAAATCCTTCGAATTGCATGAATTATCCAGCCTGATGGAAACCTAAACACAAATCAGTGTGGACAAGTCCAAAATCATTATCACGCAGAAAGAAACCCCCATGTTAGAAAGCTCCTCATCCCGCTTCCCAGCCATACGAGCCCTGGACCTTCCCGGAGCCAGGGCACGGTCTGTTTTCCGGAGAACACACACACATTCTCATGTTATTTTCATGGCTATTGTTCGCAGGGAAGTCTGAATTCTCCCCAGGTTTCAGACAAGAACATGCAGAATTACTTTCCCAGAACTGAATCATTGGCTTTTATAGATCCACCGGCAACACTTGAAAATAATGACCAAGCCATTATTCATTCCCGTGACATTTATTTTAATAACATTAATCATAATGAACTCATTAGGTATTAATGTGGGTGTCCTAAGGCCGCCTATACAATTGCTGGGGCATGCATCAGCTGGGCCCTTGGTTTTATTACTTTTCTGCAAGTTAAACTGTGCCTGGAAGGTGCTGGACTGGCAGAACCCGGTGAGAAGTTCTCTGCTTGCCTGGGAAACAAATACAAATCACTTCCTAAAGCTGGGTTTTGATGGGGTATAGGGCCAGAAACCATTTCCCTGGCCCCATGGCAGGACTCTGGCTCTTGCCCCATCCCCAGGCTGATGCTCACCACAGGGCAGCCCCGCTCAGCTCAGGTGCTGCTGGAATCATAAGGACTATTTGGTAAGTACATATAGTCAGAACACTTTTTCCCCAGCCATGATAGTGCTGCCAAGGAACCAAGAAGTGGAGCCAAATCCTGTGTCTTTGCAGGAAGCCGTCAAATGAACCTCTTCTTTCTGTGAGCTACTTTTTAAATCAAGCGTGTTCTGTGGAATCAAAGCTGTAAGATGTTACCTAAAGAGTAGACCCATGCTCATAATAGTCTCTTAGAAAGCTAACAACACAGCTGATCCAGCCTCTTCATTCCCTAATCCAAACACTGCCTCGTCCATAAATATTTGTGTTTGAAAGCCTCTTGCATTGCCAGGAGCAGGCAGGGGGAACAAAAACGTACCAGAGTTTTAAAGTGAACACTAGAAGTCCTGAGGGAAAAGCCTGATCTTTAGGTAAATCAGTTTTGTTCCTAAAGGAAAAGCAATCATATTCAACCTGGATGTCTATAGAGAAAGGTGTAGCCATCTAAGGATGGAAAGCTCAGCCAACATTTGCATGTCAGAAACCCAACACAGGGACCCACATACAAGAAGTAAATTAGGGTAAGAACCACAAAAAGAGCTCTCAAGTACTGCTGAAGTCTCTTCAGCTTAATTTTAGTTCGAGAACTACATGTCCCTTGGTTGACAGCTCCTTTGAGGTGTAGCAGAGCAATGAAATTATACAAACTCTGGCTCCTTTTTCTGCTTTATAGCACATTTCAAGAGTTTATAACCACCCACCTCTTTGAGATTCTTAAATTGTCAGAATCTTGGAGAAAATACCCGAAACATCCAGCAGCTGTGCATTAAAAGACCATTCAACTAGACAAGAAATAAATGTGAAGAGAAGGCAGACTACCGATGTCCTGTGATGAGAACCTCAGCTCTGGCAGCTCCCAAGAACACTCACATGGTAGCAGGAACAAGTTTAACACTTATTATGGCTTTTGCAGTTGTAGAATTAGTGTTGTACAGACAGGACCTGCTTTACAACACTGCATTTCATCTCAGACAGTTTACAATCAGGCTGTTTTCAGTTTTATATTCCAAGCCTCTGCAGAAAGAACTTTCCAGTAATAACGCAGTGAATAGAATGCCTACATAATCCTGGAATGAGTCAACCTGAAGGCAGCAGATAATACAGGAACCCAAACCGCTCAGTAGTTAGACCACAATCTGTTTTCCACCTGTCTCTGAATAGGCTTGAGGAGAGAAATACGCTCAACACTCAGACATCTCTGATGTCTATCAGAAGAGCAGGATGGCTTTGTACCCAAACATCCATGTGAGCTATGGCTCAGTGATGTCCTAACAGCTGAGATCTGTCCTGATCCCTGTGAACAAGCAGAAAGGTTAAAGCGCTACCCATCTGCTCATAACATGTGCTCCAAAACCCACTTTCAAGGAACAAACTTCCCCAGCAAGGATGCCCATGGAGAAACCACAGCGGGGCAAATGCTATTTCCGGAGATGGGGTAGGCAGAAAAAAGAAAGAAAAGAAAAGGAAGAGAGGGGGAAAAGCTGTGCTGTGTCTGCAGCTTACCCGTGATCTGAAGCATCCTTTCAGCTGGGATTGTGGCACTGAATGTGACAAACTCACAGCTGCTCTTTCATGCCAGTCTGTTCAATGCCTGAGAAGAGTCAATTTAGCAAAACTCGCCAGGCAGAGGACAGAGCTGGGTCTGCAGAGGGAAGAGCAGCTATTCTCTCTCCATTGCAGCCTTAATAATCTCCTTGCAGTCATAGAACAAGAAGAGCTACAGCACTGGAATCTCAAACCTGACTATTTTTGCAAGGTACAAGAGAGGCGCATTTTACAGCTCTGCAGGCCTGAACTTTACAGCTCTGGACTCTGACATAACCTGATGCTTGTGTAAAAAGAGATAACTGAGGCTTAAAAAAGTCTTTCAAAGATGGAAAGACACTTTGAAAGGGAGTACTGAAACATCTCACTCAAAAAATGCCAAAATGGGAGGTTTGACAGTACCTGCATTTGTTACCCCTTAGTGCCTTCGCCCTCCTAGAGATCAAGTTTTCAGCAATGATGGCATGATTACCTCCAGCATTTTCATTTCAGTGATCTGCACTGTGCCAGAGCTGCTCATCAGCTTCTCCAGCTCCACACAGTGCACAGAGACAGCTTTAAAAACTTTTTACATGTCATCCGCAGAACAGAATAGATTACTGCTAAATCTATTCTCACTTCCAGTTCTAGCTATTGGGGAAGAGTTCTGGACGCCTGGGGAGCCCATGAGCATGCGCTTCCCCATGCATGATGAGAAAAGTAGCATCATAACCATATCTAAACCATGAAAACCTTAATTTATACTTTTATTTGTTAGGATACTATGTAAAAGAATGTTTGATTAGAGCTGCTTCCGAAATAAAACCATCATTAAACAAATGAGATTCTGATTAATTGGCATAAACCAGACCATTATATGAGTCTATACTATGCAATTAAATTTTCTGATTTATATCGATTTCTCAGCTGCAATTCCTTCTCTTTTCATCAGTACTCGCCACCCCGGTGCCACTGCCGACTTCTCTATCAGAGGCAGCCAGAAAAATCTTTATTTGTTTTTTTTGGACACCGCTTCTTCATTAGCCAGGCTTAGAAGAGAAAAACCTGCATGTCAGAGCCGCTATTCAGGCAGCCACAGAAAGTTTTCAATAGGGGAGATGAAATTCCAACAGCAAGCAAGCTTTAAAATATGCTCTCATATTTTGGCAATAGCATTAGAAATCAATATTTTCCATTACCTCTATAAATGGGGATGGAATGCAGGGTAACATTTCAGCTGCTAATATCTTACAGCCTGATCTATACAGAATATCTACTTCTTGCGGTCGGATTGCATCAATTCCTCATTCACCATACAAATGAGGCTCTGAGTTCATTAAAAAGGGAAAAACAATCCCCGTAGTTTATCCTTGTCACTCTGGAGACTGAGCTGGATTTCAGCAAACTGATGGTTGAGCAAGACCTATGAGCATGTGCACGCTTGTCCTCAGAAGCTGCATAAATCTACCTATAAACCCTGTTCCAAGTTTTCTCTAACCTTAATGCCTGAAACACTGGCACAGCTTCTCTTGGCTGCAGTAGAAGAGATGCTCCCACCAAGCCAACACACCTAACGGTGCTCCAGAAGAGGCTTTCCTTTCTTTCATCAGCCACCTGATGAAGGCACAGCAATGCAGCACTGCCTGCATCGCTCCTCCAAGGGATTTGTTTGGACAGAGCATGGAGGGATATTTTCAACATAAGCACAGACTGGGAACCTGAAATTCATTTTTCTGTTCCAGAGCCATCCACAACACTGCTCTGGTACTGCAGACAGATAGAGGAGTTGTATAGCAGGGGAGAGCTGTCAGCTCACATCACAACTCTCACCTCGTAAGCATCCAGAAGAAAAGAAGCCCTCTGCTGCCAACAAGTTGGAGAGCTTGTACACAGGGTATGTGATTTGCTCATTAAAATTCCTGGTTATGTACCTGGTAACAGAGACATGCAGCTCCATGGCCTCCACCAGACCATTCATAAACAGCTCTCACAAAGCACAAGGCTCAGAGGACATCCTTATCAAACACCAATTTCACTGCCAGGCAGGAATTCGAGGGCCTTCCCATCAGTACTGCTTGATGCAACCTCATGGAAAGCAGATCCTGTGGCTGTGAGGTACATCACACACGGGTTTAAAGCACTGTAACAGAGAGCTGTTAAACTGTCAACTTCAGGTGACAAAAAGCCTATTTTTCACTCTTGGAATGAAGAGATGACGCACCAGTGGGGTGGATGGATGCGTGAACTGAGATTTCAGGAAAGGCAGTTTAGTTTCCAGAGCCCAGGCTCTGACCTCCCATTTGGAGCCGATGTCTGTTAGAGGCTTAGACTGGTCTCATATTTAATGGAATTCTGAAAAATACAACCCCAACGTGCTCATGCAGAACTATCAAAAAGCCAAGCAAGACCAACCTCTGTCCTTATGGAGGCAAGCTAATAAATCCAAGGGGGACACCCATAGATCATTCCTTATTTTGTACCTTCTGTGCTATAGGAATAAGGATGCCAATTTCTAAAATTACAGCAACCTGGAAGAAGAACTCGAGCCAAGCCATCCGGCCACAATGAACAACAGCCATGTCATTTCTGAGGCTCAGCATGAAGAAAGAGAGACGCATTAGGTACATTTAGGTCTTACATTACAGGAGTTTCAGTGTACTCTGGGTATAAGACTCCTGATACTCTTAAAAACTATGCCCTTGAAAAGGTAATGACTATGTCAGGCAATGAAGTTAAAATAAGAAATGTGAAAGTAATAAAACACTATCCATAAGCCACAGCAGGAGCCCAACCTTCACCTGCTGACATGACAAAATGTCTCTTTTTTCCAGAAGATAAGCTGTGAGAGATGACTATTCTGGAAATTACATTTTAGCTCCGATGAATCACATTTTCCAGCTTGAAGTCACTCACAGTGAAAGGACTTTGTGCCCGAGTACTCTTGAGTTCCAGAAATAACACTTGGAGTGGCTGGGAGAAAATAAATCCCAATGGCTCCAGTGGCTCTAGGGATGCACAGATGCTATTTAGATGTACCTCAAAATCTCCCCCCCGAGACCACAATCATTCCTCTATCATTTTTATCTTCCAGAGGCTTTGAAAAAGGGGGTTTGTGCTTCCCTGTAAGATGTTACCCCTCAGACTGTCACAGGCATCTTCTCCCAACCATGAACTATCCAAATCACCTGAGAAATGGCACTGTACACCTGTGCTCTCTTGCTCGCCAGGCTTTATTCAAAAAGAACTCCACCTATTTTAGCTTTTGCATCCAGCTAAAGCATTCTTGGCTCCTGGGCTTGAGTCCTGCCTCACACAGCAGCATCCCCAGCAGGACATCCCTTTGGAGCTGCTCATCAGCACACATTCTCCTGCATCAGGGTCACTTGCTGCCTCCCTTTATACCCCAGAGTGGCTCATTCTCCTTTTAGTGCTGTACCTAGCACATGGACACACCACCAGTGCTGTCAGATAACTGTAGGAATGGTACAGAGTAGCACAGACAGCTTGCCTTGATGCCTTCACACAATTTACCTTAACACTTTCTTTCTATACATTGTTTTCTCTCTTCTGTCTTCTACATGTTCTACTGCTGATGCTAATTATGGTTTTAAATGCAAGATGAAAGGGACTTATCTAGTTGCAGAAAATTATAGTGCTTTATGTATTCATGTAATTGTCTGTTTTCCTTTTCCTGGATATTTACATGAGCCATTAATTTTATTTTCTTTAGGTATGGAAGTTGGAGCTTCAAAATAATCATTTGGCTTGTTTATTTGCAAAAGAACCTCTGATTTAATTATTTACAAGAATTATGAATTGAGAACCATGAATAAACATGTGCGACAATTAATAGATGCTTTGTTGAATTCTCCTGTGGAACCAGATGGTCTACTGATGCATGTAAATAGATCATTTATTTCATTTGGAAATCTGAATATTGAATAAGAAATGAGATCTTTGCAGTTGAAGACCTTACCAAATGCTCAAGCTAATTCAGAACAGAATTAGGGAAGGGATTATACAGTGTCATATGGAAATAAATCCAGGGGCCTCTCTGGGATGATCAGCGCAGTTTAACATGAGCTCATCACAAACACTCAATAGGCATGGAAGAAAAATATTTGCCTATCTGAACCTTTTAATCATTGCATTTTACATCAGAAGTATTTGTTTTGTCTCACTGGCTGCTGACATAATACACAAACTTCCCTGGTGGTTGTTAACCTCCTGTTTTCACATGACTGCTTCAAACAGAAACTGTTTATGAGCTGATCACGCTGTAAGAAGTTAGAGTTGAGTGGAAAAACCAAGACAAACTGAGCAGCACCAGAAGTACGTTTGCTCCTTCACAAGCCAGCACCACTGCTCCTCAAGACGCAGTCTGAAGAAAAAGACATATCCGAAACCCAGACTCCCAAATGATGCTGCTGTGACATGTTTGCAAATAACCACAGCAACAACAGTCACTCAGATACCCATCGCTGTGGTTTAACGGCTCAATGGTACACAGGCCTTGGACTCATTGATAAATAAACTCATGGATGCCCTGTAAAGCTAATTTTCACTGCCCACTTTAATAGGAGAGAAAGTAAATACAATTGTGACCTTTTCACAGATCAGTAGAGTACCAGCACTCTAATTAATTGACTCTGTATATTATTCAGAATCTGTTACCACTGTGACCCTGGCAAGGTAATTTACATACACAGGTAGTAAGAACCAGTTCTCATCTTGCTAAAACTGGTATAAATCAGATCCCCGTGAGGGTACACCAGGGCTAAGCCACGTAACTGAGAGAAGCAGCAGGTCCCACACCTGCAGTCGGGATCTTCATGCACAGGGGACCAGGGATCCATCCATCTGGAGCCAGGCATTCCCCTGCTGAGGCTGCCCAGGGATGCTCAGGACAGGGAGCTGAAGGCTGGGAGCTAGCAGAGCTGAGCAGAGGGAATTGGTCTGACCACAGGACACCCTTTCAGCAGCTGAGCAGAGGCATCTTTGGAAACGGGAAGGAGGAAATCACTGCTGTGACAGAGGCTTTTTGAAGCCCATCTCAAGTTTAATATAAAAAATGGCCAGTTCCAGGTGTATTAACACCTCAGCTTTCCCACAGAATGAAGCTCATAGTGCATTTGTAGCATAGCAACGTGCCTGCAGGAACACTCGAGCTGCTACTGGCATAGATCAAACCCTCACCTCAGCTTGACCAGCTTTTCCAGGGGAAGAAACAGAAAAATGCTGCTGGTGGGTAAATCCACGTTGACTCCAGAGCCCAGAAGGGTTAACCTGGCTTTCCTGGGGTATGGCAAAGAGTAATCTTATTTTCCAGGCTTTTTAAGTACGAGAGACTTTGGTACCTGGCACCTTGTAAGGAGCCAGGGGCCCTTTCCTGAATGCTATTTCCTAGAGCTCTGAGGACCCTCATGGGAATGCCCTGCCCTCCTGCAAAGACTCATTGTCTCTGTTTTCTTTCCTCTGGTGTCCTACAAACACAGGTTACTTATGGCAGCAGAACAAAGAGCTGGTGTTAGCAGCTTGTTGTAACCCTTTCCTTTGACCAGATCACCCAGCAAACCCTGACATCTGTCCTTATTGCTGGAACAGAGTAACAGGGAGGATGCCAAACCCATACCTATGGTAAGGGCTGTTCCTCCCAGGGGCAAAAAGTGCAAACGTGTGTTACTGTAAGGAGTAAGTCTTCAGTTAAAGCCCTTGTAATTCTTTTATATTCTAGCACTAACTATAAATTAGATTTTATTACACTGAACAGCTATAGCAGTTGCGTAGATTCAGTATGGACTTCCTTAGGTCATAATAGCTGGTAACAGTGTGAATTCTTCATCCCGTTCAGCCAAGAACTTCAATACAGGAAAACGAAGAAACTCGGTACTGCAGATCTAAACTCAGGAGGCAGGCTGCAAACACGGAGTTGCAGCAGGGTGGGAGGTGGATCCCTGCAATGGGACATGCCTGGGTATCCCAGCTGGAGAAGGGGTCCCTGCCGCATGCCCCAGCACACAGCACTGCACTGCTGATGCTCAGAGAGAAAAAAGCAGCTTGGGGATGACTTTGAGTGTTTTGAATGCAGTTCCCAGGTGAGCCCTTGACTTGTTTCCCATCTTTCTGAGGAGTGGACAGCAGCAGTGTTCTGTGCATACAAGCAGCTCGCCTCTGCCTTCTGAGGCAAGAATTTCTCCTAGAGAAAGCCCCAGTTACTGGAAAACTGCAGTGATTCCCTTCCTTGTGCACTGAGCACTACCCCTGCAAGTACAATGGTGCTGTTGCAGAAGGCAGTTGCCTGGCGTACTTCACACTGTGCCTGCCACCACTGCACGATCAGTTTTTCAGTTACACATTTAGGAACTGAAAAGTCCGTTTTGCCACAAAGGCATTTACACTTGCGCAAATTTCACATAAGATAAAGAATCCAACAAACGCTGAGGCCAAGCAGCCAGCTGAGCTGTTTGATACTCCGCTTTTCCAGTGAGAAATCACAAATGGCACAAGAAAGCTGGAAAAATCAGGTCCCCGATTCAGGTCTGCTGCAAACACAGTCCTAGAAGATTCGTTTTCAGCGAAGCTCAGCTATTCAACAGGACAAGCTTCCTTTGCTCTACAGTCCCAACTTGCCTACCTGTGGTACACAATAACATTTACCTGTTTCAGAGAAAATGATGATGTTTAATTAAGGACTGTTACGCCACTTGGGATGCTTGATGGCAAAGTTTAGTCTTTATTATCAGAATAATCAGCCCTTAATGAGTAAAAATGCAAATTACTGGCAATAAATTCACATGCACAAGTCCCTTCAGCTTTTCCATGAGATGATTATTCCACATTAGTGCTGAGTGAAGCCTCTTCCACCAGTTGAGCTCACCTGCAGCCATTGTACCCCAGGGGTACACACACATCCTCTGGCCCCAGATAAGAACAAGCCATTGCAGTGATGTGGCATTTAGAGCATGTTTTCATGTTTAGCAACATATCATTGAATTAAACATCAATCACAACCAACTGATAAGCTGAGACACAGACCTGAAACATCCATGTACATTAGGTACTTGGATGGCTCGTGCCAGAAGCTCCCCCACCAGTTACACAACCTGCTGTGGACATCATACCATTGTATTGTCTCAACCAGCATAAATACTGATCTAGTTAGCCAGCTTCAGGAACAGTCCATCTAGTCTATAGACATAGCTTGGCTGGGCTAGACACCTCCTCAGCTGTACAGACTACTCTGTTGAAGTTAAATGGGGGTAGGTGTTACACAGGAGATAGAATTGAAGGTTGTTTGAATTCTAGCAGCCTTTATAGACCTCAGCAAAGGCAAACCCCATGTGTCAAGTCATGGCTAAGCAGACACTGAAAAACAGCTTGCAAGAGATGAGCCAAACAGTGGGCAAAGCACAGATTTGAAGGGAATTGCCTGGGGTCACGGGGCTGCTGTTGAGCTGGAGAGGGAAAGAACATGACCACAATGTTCTCTTGTTCTACAAGCTGCATCTCTGTGCCCCACACAGCTCCTTGTCACTTGCTTGGGGGTGGGCCAATTCAACTGGCATCATACCCACTTTCTGCTTTGTCTCTATTGTTTTCTTATGTCCTAACATTTCACACATAATTACCACTGCCATTCAGTCAGCTCCCTCTTCCCCCAGCACACACACATCACAGAGACAGTATTCTATACACATTATTACAGTATGTGCCCAAGATTAATCATGGAGAATGAACACAAATGCTTGACATCACTCACTAATGTAAAAGAGAAAATACTTCCAGATATGCACATGCTGTCCCAAAGGTAGACATGGCAGAGGCACTTTGCAGTATTTAGATGCATTTGATGTTCATGGGGATTCATAAGCAGCATCAATGCAAAGCAAACAGGGCACAGACACTTTGTTCCAATTCTGCACTGCTGTAAAACAGTTTTACATCAACTACAGCATGATTTTCCTTAGCAGTTACTGGGTGAAGCTATTGGAAAGGCAGGGATTTAAAAAGAATAAAAAAAGGAAAGAAGACAAAGAGTTAAAGAAACTTTAGTGACAAACTGCAAAGATTTTCATAGCTTCTAACTATAAAAGGAAGACACCAGAAGGAACATACTCTCATCTCCATTCATTCTGATCTTTGGGAGGGCCTGAAGTCCAGCTGGAATGACAGGAGTCCGCAGCACCAGCGGAAATCAGCTCCTATTCACACACTGAGCACGCAGGTTTACAGTGCTGCTGCTATTGGTTATTTTGACAGCTCCTCAGTTATGTTTTTTGAGTTCTAGCAGAGGTTCAGCACATGTGTAGAAGGACCCATTCCTGAGCAAGAGCCAAGCAAAATCTGTCTTTGTAGGGTGGGCTACACAGGGGGAGTCTGATACCTGGTATACAAGAGATCAATGCAAATGGAGATCCAATTAATTCCCCTTTTCCTCCCTCTCCCCATATGCAGCACCCCCTATTAAAGCTCATCTGTTACTGCAAGAGAAAGCCCAACTCACATTTACCCATAGATTTCTTACATTATGGGTTATTTTAGCAGTACAATGCAAGTTAAAAATGGCAGTGAATAGTGGTTGCAACTGCAATAACAGTGACACAGAGGAGAACTCACAGGTCCCGAGCTCTAAGGCGTGGGGTACACAGCCCTGTGCGAAACTGAAGTGGTTTTATGAGGATTTCACAGAGAAGAGTAAAAGCCTGAGCTCATATCCCTAGATTAATCTTATGACAGCAATTGCAGCTGTGGAACCAATCATATTCAAAACATAGGCTGAAGGCTTTGGTGACAGCAGGCACATAGACCAACAAATGGTGAAACGCCCTTCAAATGAGATTGTAAAGTGCCCACTGCCATGAGCCAGTGTCAGGAAATCCTCAACGGTGGCAGTATTCAGTCACCTATTTCCCCTCAGCAAATATCCTGAAGTCTTCCCACATTTGATTATGGGGTAGGAAGGTGTTTTTACAGCAGCATTCCCATGCAACATCTCATCTCCTCCTGCTGAACATATTAAACACTCTCACAATTTGTTATGAGCGTGCTATTAGTTTTCTGATTGAAGACTTCACTTACTGACCACATTTTCCCATTACCAAATCAGCGCTTTCATTAATGCATCCTAGAGCCCAATCTGGCGCTGACCACAGGAAAAACAAAGGCTGTGCAGGCACAGATAATGTCCTGGGTCAAACATGCTTCATCAGGAATGACAGCACAGAGCAGCAGGAATGAGTGGCACACTTTTATCCTGCTCTGCGCCTGTTTAAATACAGCTTTATCCAGAGCACCATCAGCTTCTGGAGCACAACCTTTTGTCACTGCTCAGTCCCTGGCTGGTGGCCTTGCTTGCCTGTCACCAGTGGCCAAGTTCTCCAGAGGGACAGGCAGGAGGGACTCCCTGCATGGGTCTTGGATGGTGCCAGCATCATGCAGCAGATGGGAACAGCTGAACATCGAGCAATAACACCAGTCACCAATATAAAAGCCCAAAGCATCCATTTGCTCTTTGATTAAAACCAGCATCAGAGCTGCCTGCAGGTTTGGGCAGCAAATCCTTACCAGCCTTTCACATCAGCTACAGACACAGACACTGCTTCCTAATTACCTGTGTTCATAACATCAATTAACTCCAGGCAGATAAGCAGTCAGCAGGGATTTATGGGAAGCTGTTTCACAGTCAGTGCGTGTGGCACTGAAGTCACTCAGGCGTCGGACAACAGGTCAACCTTGGCAGCAGCTAGTCCCATGCACAGCTGAGGGCAGCAGCTTTTCCTTCACACACTCTTTAGCAAGGTCTCTTTGATTCTTTTGTAATCTTACAGCCAATTAACCCAGCACAAGGAAAAGCTCAGCATGGGGCTCTTTCCTCTTGGCATTTCTGTTTGGTTTTGGTTTTGATTTCCACCTTTTCTTCTTGCTTTCTGAAGAACTTCAATCCCCCTTGAAATACAAATACATTCCAACCAGACCTCAGGCCTTATGCTTGTTATCGTAAAACCCCTGTAATGACTCCTGGCTTTCTTCTTCAACCCCTTGCCAAACTAGGACTTAGTCAGTGTAGCAGCTGAAGTTGGCAGCCACAGTGTTCAGAGAAACCTCAAAACTTCACAGAGGATTAGCTAAGGTGACATTGAGATTCAACAGCACCTTCACACCATCTGTTCTCTGGTAAAAACCTGCTCAAGGGGAAAGCGCACTAACCAGTTGTGTCTTCATAGAATGGTTTGGGTTGGAAAGGACCTTAAGATCATCCAGTTCCAACACATCCCTCCACCATGGGTACAGCTCCTTGCACACATTGCCCAAGGCTCTGTCCAGCCTGGCCTTGAACACGGTCAGGGATGGAACATTCACCACTTCTTTGATCAACCTGTTCCAGAGCCTCACCACCCTCACAGTAAAGAGCTTCCTCCTTATATCTAACCTGAACTTCCCTTTTTTCATTCTGAACCCATCACCCCTTGTCCTATCACTCCAGTCCCTGATGAAGAGTCCTTCCCCAGCATCCTTGTTGCCCCCTCCAGACACTGGAAGCTGCTCTGAGGTCTCTGCAGAACCTTCTCTTCTCCAGGCTGAACAGCACCGACATTCTCAGCCTGTCTCCATACAGGAAGTGCTCCAGTCCTGATCATCCTTATGGCCTCCTCTGGACTTGTTCCAACAGCTCCATGTCTTTTTTTATGCAGAGGACACCAGAACTGCACATAGTGCTGCAAGTGGGGTCTCATGAGAGCAGAGGCGCAAGCACAGCTCCATGTCATCACTAGCTGAGGGCGCATCAGACCCACTGCCCGCGTCTGCTGACAAAGATGTTGAACAGGATCGGTCCCAGCACCAACCCCTGAGGGTCACCACTTGTTACCCATCTCCAGTTGGACACTGAGCCCCTCCATCTCCAGCAGGACCTGCTTTAGCTCTGGACCCCTGGCAGCTGCATTCCCCTGAAGCCAGCCCTTTCCTCCCACACCAGCGACCACCCTGCCTCCGGGGTGTTTGTGTTGGGTTTTTGGAAGCTAAAGGGTACAGAGTAAACAGGTTGCAAGTGCAGTGCTGTGGGCTGGAGGAAAGTGGTGCAGTTAACAGAATTTAAATGATTAACTGAGCTCAGGAGATGCAGCCACCTCCTAAGTGACTATGAATATTCAGGTAAATATGTTTAGCTGAAATATTGAGTCATCAGCAGACACCACATGCACAAAATGTACTCCTACCTATTTGTCATTAATTTAAAACCCAGTTCTGGCCAGCACTCCTGACAGCTCACCATGACATCTGTAGTATCTCAGGTGTGTTAGCTTCCAGGTAGGTTTGCCGCCTTCTGACATGTTACAGAATACACAAGTTAACAGCTCTGCATGCAGCAGCTAAATCTACGTAGACAAAAGCTGGGGCTGGGAGGGAAGAAGAATTAGATTACATGGTTTTCCTTACAGAAGAAAGGACTTATTTACCGTAAGACAATGCTCATTAAGTGACAAGCTCCAAGGATTTCCAGACAGCAAGGATGGAATTCTGACCCCAGGCATCCACCCTGTGCAATGCGTGGAAGCACAGACTCAGCAGTTGAGGAGCAGATAGAGCAGCTGCCTTGCTCCTCATGCAGTCAGCGGAGCAGCAGGCACTGGACAGAAGATTTAAACTGAAGCAGGAGATTCCTGAGGATTAGGAAATGGAGATAAAGCAGTGCAGGAAAGGAATGTCTACTGCTAGAGGAGGCGAGCAGCACTTTCAGGCTAATACTTTTCATTAATGGCTGAGAAATGGGGACAGCTGAACTGCCTTGGATGAAGTTTGAGGCAACAGCAATGGAATAAGGACAATACATTTCTGGAGTGCTAGAAACAGGGCAAAACCAGGCAAAGTTCAAGGAGGAGCTAAGCAAGGAAGAAGCTTGAAACAATGGTCCACAGCCATTGTAAGCGTAATGGCAGGGAACTAGAAAGGAGCACAGGAGGAAAGCTGGATCCCCTGCTCAGCCCACTGAGAGCCAGCTGGCAGCTGAGCACACTGGATGACACAAGGACCAGCCGAGATAGCTCCTCTTGCCAGTTCATGGAGTGTGTTTCATGTGTTTCTCACTAAAGCATTTGAAATGGGCTCACATTCACTGCTCCAAGAGAGCGTTTTGTACACATTGTTGTCCTGACAAGTTGTTTTGGGTTGTACATTGTCTGATCCCGCTGACAAATCTGGCCCCATACCCTGATACGACAAACAGCAGACCAACGTGCAGGCTGGAAAGATGGTGACTAATGGTCAACAGTGCTCCACTGGACCCTGGGAATCTTCACCAGCCGGCACCAGGAGACAAGCGCTGCGCTGGTTTCATGCATTTGTTTCACATTAGATCACCAGGAGCTGTTCCTGGTCCCACACTGCACGGCAGCTGAGCAGCTCAGGTCACACTGCTGCAGGGGCATGCACCATCCCGCACACCACCCCTTCTGGCCTCTCCCAGCTAACAGCATGACATCCGCTTACAGTGGCAGCTGCTTCTGCAGAGAAGCATCCATTTGGTTGCTCCATGTCGGGCCATGGGGACCCCCTGCTGGTCCCTGGCTGGTTTGGAGCAGATTCTCAAGCTGCAGCTTTACAGCCCGCTCTGAACCAGCGCCAGCAGAGCTCAGTCACTGGGACAGCACAAGGAGCCAGACAAGTAAAGCAGGAGGTAAAGATGTGACTCAGACCTCGGAGGGAAAGTGTTGAATCCATTTCACTCAGTCACGTTCTCCCCTCTGGGCCTGGCATCAGCCTGGAGGTTGAAGCCCAGCAGGGTCTGGCAGGCAGTAGCAGCATCGCTCCCCTCTCAGTGCACCCAGGGCTGGCTGAGGAATGGGGCATTCTCATCTTCTCTTTACAGTCTGTTCTTCCAGAAGGGTCTGCAGCTACCACAGCTCTGTTCTGCGTTCAATTTGGAAGCCACGCATTCGTAGCTGGAGAAATCCCTGTTCCTGAAGGACACAGCCCTTGCCAATGCCAACAACTGGTTTGTGTTTGTTTCAGTAGACGCTGCCATCTCATATTTTTAATGTGCTGATGGACTAGGACCAAAGCTTTCCTTACTCACTGGTGGAGACTTCAGACTGCCGGTGATCTATTTCTATAGCTTGGCTGCAGCGACTTTTCCTCCCAGATCTCACTTCTGTTGCATGGAATTTATGCTGTTGTTCAGCTGGTGCTGGGCGACTCCAGCTCTTTCCAAGGCTGTGCATGGCCTTCAGTCAGCCTGTGCTCTGTTCCCTATAAGAAAACCTCATCTACGGCACAAAGCCTGTATTGCTGTGGAAGAACATCTCAAGCAATGCACAGCCCAGGCTATCTGCTGCTACTTCTCCAAGGCCAGGTTACAAACACATGCTCTGCATTTTCAGAGTGACTCATCAGAAAGTTACCACCATCAGAAACAAACCTATTTGCCCAGTATTCCCATTTAACCCAGGACTTTCTGACACGCAGCAGAAAGTGTTCCCTACTTTGGGAAAGGAGTGAGATGGGGAGAGGAAGAGCCATGCATTTTGCTGACAGGTCTGCACTAGAAGGTGCACAATAGGATTTCTTTAAAGCTTCCTTTAGCATTTTAAGAGAACATTATATTTGACATCTCATCACCAAGCCATTTTTTTTAATCTTATCAACAAAACAATTGACACAGAAGCCCAATTTACTGCTGCTATTAATGTTTTTACGTCTCCACTTGTTTTACCAAGTGGAGGGCAGTGTCTATTTAGTGCAGGTTTAATATGCAATCAATACACATCTCAGGTTTCTGATATTCCTTAGTCTTTCTTATTGAAGTACAGTCAGTGAACACACTTAAAACCACTGGCATCCCCTTCCCAAGTTAAGGAAGTCTTCTGAAGATTAACACAAAAGGAGCTCACCCTGCCACAGGGTAAAGAGTACCTGCAGGGGAAGGGCAGCGCAAGGCAGCAGGCAACAAGGCCCTGTCCAGAGGGGCAGGCTGGAGACAGAAGGGGTTTTTTTGATGGAAATCTGCTTCTTGGTTGGCTTCGGTGTGAAGTCAAACCACACCTTGAGAGGCAAGTTACAGTTATAGCATCATCACACATTACTGTACCCTTCACCTTAGTAACCCCAAGGCACAGAGTCCTGGGTAGCTCTGATGCTCCCCTGTCCCCAGGCTGTCTGGCTTCAGCCTGTCCAGAAGCTCCTAAACCCCTGCCAGAGAATCCTCCCTTGGGCCTACAAAGCTCACAGGTGCTTGCAGCAACACAGGAAAGCTCATTTCAGATCACTTCTGGGCCAGCAGTCAGGGAAAGCTGAACATCTAGACCATGGTTTCAATTACTTCTAATAGAGCAGCTTCACTTGCATGCCAGCAGCTTTTTACAGACTAACTTCATCCTGGTGCATGGATATTTCATCCCCAATAGTATGAAAGAGAGAAAACCAAGGTCCCCAATTTCCTTAAAAACAATCCATCCCATTCTCATTATCTTTCAGCTGGGGGGGAGCAGAACATCTGTATTCTTGACTGCAGAGAAACAGCTGTATCATCTCTAATCCGAGTAAGCTGTGTTGGAGCACTGAGTGAGCACTTTTTTTACAGTCCACAAGCCCTTCTCACTTCACTCAACACATGGATCTTATTTAAACACACTTAGTGATACAAGGAGTAAAGAACTGGGAATAGAGTGGTGAGGGGGAAGTTAGGAGAACAATGAAGCGACAAGTTCCCAAAATCTTACATTGATTTACCAATTTCTGGCACTTTCGGGTCCGCAGGGTACAGAAACACATGCTCAGGCATACCAGCAAAGCACAAGTGAGCACATGCACATTGCCATCGACTTCAGGAAAATCCAAGTTTTTCTCCAAAAGTTAAGAGAGATTTAGCCAAAAAAACGGCCAAGGAAAACAAGGTATAGCTCAGAATGCCCACAGTCTTCCAAGCACTGATTTAAGTCTGGCCTATAGATAATACTGGACTAACTTGAATCTATTCCCACTTGGCAGAAAAGCTGATATTTTCCTCCCACAGCTGTCTACATAGATGTCCTGTCTTCTTAATACATCTAACATCTAATTTAATGCCTATTAAGTGTTCTCAATCAGATATAATTTCTTTCATTTTAGGGGAAAAAAAAAGCTGTATCAGTTTGCACACACCACAGAAAAGGACAGACTCATAAGATATGAACAGAAACCCAGGGCTCCTACACAGCCACCGCTGTGTCACCCCTTTCCTCTGACAGTTAAGTCACTAAAACATCTCATTAGCAACATCTTAAAGGTTTCTCTTCAGTTTCAACCTGTTCCTTTTAACTTTTATCCTGTGTAAGCTCACTGTTTCAAATGAAACACTGCACCCAACTGAACATGTCAGTTTGACAAAGGTCCTTTTCCAAGAGCTTAACTTAGAAGACTTAGAAGAAACCTTTCTATGAATGGTTTTTAATAAATTAATATTTTCCAGTGGAAAAAGGTGCTGAGGATTTCTCAGACACTGCCACATACCAAGGACATGCCGTGATTACTTTGGCAATTGGAAGCATAATAGCTCCTATCATAGATGCCGGTAACTCTTCTATACACTCCCAATAGCTTTTCTGCCTGTCCCAAACAGCTGAGCACATCTGTAGGATAGCTGAAGCTCACTGAAGAGATGCAAATCTATTCAGATGAATACACTGAACTTGAAAACCAGACCCCACACCACAGAATGTATTAACATAGCCAACACCAAACATGGCCGGTAACAAACGCCACTGCTCAGCTTTCCCAGCCCTATCCACATCATCAACAACAGTACCAGGATATCAGAACAGCAGCCAGTTGAAACATGTGGATATGCAACTTCTGAGCCTACTCCACCCCGTGTTTCAATAGCTTCAGCTTTGCATTCAAGTACCGACTCCTCAGTACCACATAAAGAGCCTTCCCTGGCAGCCCCAACAGCCCATTTGTTTGCTAAATAGTGACACTTCATCCATCAGGCTGTTGGCTTCCAGCACAGTCCTAAAGATAACACCATATTTTAGAGGATGTTCATTTTAAATCCATCTGGTTTTCTATATTTCAATACATGTATTACTGCCCAGCGAGGGCACCTGAGGACAGAGGGGTCACCATCTGGAGACACAAGTCCTGCTCCAGAGAGCAAGCACTCTTAGTAAAAAAGACTGATGGAGTAAATAGGGCAATAGTTCAACCAGCCTCTAGGTTCAGCATAAAATGCAAGCGTTGCAATGCAGCATGAAGTGTCACACTGGCTTAGAGCTGTGGCGCTCTGCCATTTCTTTGGATGTTTATGTAGCTACACAGCTCTGTGAAGCAGAGGCCACTACATTATTGACCTCTCCTTGGTGCACCAAGTGCCTATATCTTATGTTGCTTCCTTTTAAAATTAACTCTCAGCAATTCCATAAGCTAAGGCTGGCGTTTATTACCAGAGGTTTTTAACTGAGTAAAACTATTAGAGAGCAACAGCCTCATGGCTGAAACACAAGGTTGGAGAACCCTGAGAACCTGTTGCTTTACAAGTCATGCCATGCATTTTATCTGTCACCCAGTAAAGATGGCCAGAGCCTTCTGGACAGACTCCTCATGTGAAAATGAAGCTGCAAATGCCTGCTTTGACATAGCAAGTGACAATGTGCAAGTGCAATGTGCAGGATAACCCAAGCTCCGGTATTTACAGGATGAGACAGAGGACAACTCCCTGGCTCTTACCCACAGAATTCCACAGGACGCCCCCAGTGAGCAGCACTGGGACCATGGGGGGCTTTGGGGCCATCCGGCTGGATTCTCTCAGGACACTCAGTTTCCAATGAGCTTGAGCTCCCCATTTAACAGCAGCCCCAGGAGTTCAGGGGCTGCTTTTCCCCCTCCCACAGCCCTGAACTCCAGCCCCAGGGACCTGGGCTGGGCGCTGCACCCACAGTTCTGCACAGGCTTGCCAGAGCCTCTGCTGCCTCCCATGCAGGAGGAAGGGTCGTGGGTCATTAGGAAGCACTCCGGCTGCAATGCAATTCCTCAGCTCCCTTGCCACAGGGCTGAGCCCACCTCTCCATGCACAGCACCCCTGGAGCAGAGCCGCCCTGTGCAGCCATCAGCTCTGCGAGGCCCCTGCATCCCAAAAGTCGCAGAAACAGAGGAGATGAGGGATGAGGATAAAGGGAGCAATGCCATAGCTGCGGAGACATCATCAACAGGAGACTTCAGAACCTTGTGCAGAAATCACAGGTTTTACCATCTAGCACCCCAGGAAGCCACATCCACAGTGCTGAGGAAAACGACTACAACAACCAGGAGCCATTTGTTGCCGTCTCTGAAGAGCCATCAAGCACACAGCATCAGCAATGGCTCAAGCACTCATTAACAACAACGAATCAGAGCCCCAGTCCAGGGGGCTCCTCAGTGGGACAACACATACAAGAGAACGCTCAGAGGGTGGCAAAAGCCCAGCTGCTGCAAGCACAGCACCGCTCCCCAGCCATCGCTTCCCAGGATTCAGAGCACTGCTGGGGATCAGGAGCAGCCTCTCTCCTCCATACTTGCAATTTTTCATGCTGTTGCAATGTAAACAGTAGTGACTGTGGGTAAATGTTAGCTTTCAACGACAACCACTGTACATATAGATTCCGTACAGTTTACTTTGGGTGTTTTGGTTAGAAGGTCAGAGCAGTGCTCAAATATTTGGAAGAGGCACAAAATTTATAGCGCCTAAGAAATTACAGCACACAGTAAACACACATACGCCCTATTTATACATCTATACATATAAAGAGAAGCAGCGTGGCTTCGGCAGTTAATTTGCTCCTGCTGGAAGGCAGGATACAAGAGGTAAAGCTGTGTGCATGGCCTCACCCCTCCCTGCTCTTTGGAAGCGCCTTCACTCCATGGCACACGTTAAGCTAACGCATATTTCCATTGCCACTATCTTCATTTAATTGAACACCACTTTCCACGCACAACTGAGCTCGCACTCACAGCTCTGCCTCTGCGCCAAGGGAAGCCTCCTTTCTGCGGCCCCTGCTCCAGATGTTTGCCTTTTGGCAGCTGGGAGGCATTAACCCAGCTGCAGAGAAGCCACTGCTGTGCCTCAAACCAGCTCACCGCCCCCCCATGGGCTGCATGCTCCTATCCTGAGCTGTGCAGTGGGTTCCCCTGCACTGGCCATCCCCTACCATGGGCACTGCACCCCTGAAAGCCTCCCTCTTGAGCTCTGCTCCCCCAGGGGAGCCTGACCCCCCTTCTCCCATGCACACTTTGCGCTCAGCAGGAAGGGCACAAATTTCCCCACCTTCCACATCAGCAACTCACAGTCTGCCTCTGGAGGGGGACACCCCACATGGGGAAGCTGCCTCTCATCACACCTACGAGGCCATGGAAATGTGTGATTCCAGCATTGCAGGTCAAGAAACATCAGCAGCAGATCACCCGCTCCTTCCTTTTCATACCATATCCCCAAAAAGGGCGGGTGTGAAATCCATGGAAATCAGGACACTCTCTCCAGGGAGCTCACATGAGCTGCCCTCAGTCATAAGGGACCTATAGGTAAGGCAGGCAAAGCACATCAGTATTCCTTTCCAAGCACAGTGAGACCTTGAGGGCTTAACCCCAGCACATCTGTGAGCACAGGAAGGGGCTGAGCCATATCCTGCACCAGGGAGCTGCTGCTCTCAGCCATCAGGAAGAGCACCAACCCCAGGGCTCCCATTGGGATCACCTCAGTCTGCAGGGATAAGGATGAAATCCCTGATCCTCAGCATGAATTTGCTGTTCTGGCAAACACTGCACCCACCCCCTTGCAGCCCCCTTCCCAGCAAGGGATGCTCCAGCAGAAGGAGCCACCTCTCCTGGCCCAGCCAGCAGCTCCATGAAAGCTTAATTATGGCTAACAAAAGGTTTGCAGCTGCAGCTTGGATTGTGACATAACAAAAGTCACTTCTCCAGTTGTTCCAAGCATGACTGGAGTTCACTGCTCTGCAATCCCAACAGCAGCTCCCAGGCAGCCGTTGAGCACTGGGCTCTCTTTCTGACAGAGCAGAGCCATAAGATTTTGCAACGCAAGTCAGCTCTATTTACGGAGCCCACCAAAGCAAGAGTGTGGGATTATTACTGAGAGAAAACAATAGGCTTGCTTTCCAGAATGCTCTTTCACGAGGCAGCACTAGTGGAAAAGCTCCTGACCTGGGCTCAAGGGGCAGGCAGCCAGCCCAGGGCAAACACAGCCCATTCGGAATAGCACAACAGGATGAAGATCACCTATAATGCCAGATGTGATTATTAGGATGAGCCTGACAATTGCTGCTATTTGCCCACCCAACAGCCAGCCCAGAGGCCACATTCCTCCCAGCAAACCCAACAGCAGCACTTCACACAGAATGATTTTTAAGTTATCCCAAAGAGGAAGCTCCAATTTCTTTTCCCTCAGATAGAGATTTACAGCTTCAATACACTCACATTCTAAGCAGGACCCCCTAAAAGACTCAGTTTCTATTCTTTATATTCCAGCTGCACCATGACTGAGCTGCTGCAGATAAAGCCACACTGGAGCTGTCTCTCAGCAGCTTCTGCAGCCATTTCTGCAATGCCTGAGTCCTTCTGGCTTGTAAGCAACAGGGAAGGGAAACTGAAAAATAAACTTCAGCTCTTCACAAAGAAAGGACTTTAAAAAAACCTCATCATTGAAATAAAAAGTGGTCATTTTGATGTACATCTCTTTTTCCTTGGTTTATTTTTAGAGTTTTAGTTGCTATAACAACATAAAGTATTTTACTGTATAGCATAGACTGCAATGAGTTTGTTCCTCCTCTTCATGCACAGCAGAGCCCTGAGAAGCACCCATACCCCAAAGAGGAAGGATGCTCCCCTGCTCCAGTGCACCCACAGCACCAACACAGAGTATTCATGTACCACAAATGGCCAGAAAGAACAAACTCAAGAGCCAGGACTGCACCTACAGCAACCCAGGCACACTCAGCATCAGGAACACAGAGAAAAAGCAGCCAGAGAAGCAGGGACAGCAGCACAACAGCCATTTTCTGAGTAGCAATCACTGCTGCACAGCTCCCAAGAAGCCCCCCTCTCACACCCCACTCCCCTAGCCCAGAGAAGCCCTTACCTGCACCCAGCACTCTCTCTGCAAGCAAAAGAACCCTCTAAAGAGGAAAGGCTCCTGCGCTGGCTGCACATATAGGCAGGGCTGCAGGATGGGGCACACCTGTGTGGATGGGCACACCTGAGGAGCAGATGATCATCACTGGTCCCTTGCAAGTGATATAACCTGTTCTGCTCTCTGCCTGTATGGATGGGGTATATCTGCAGCTCTGCCCCTTTAAACACCCCCTGCCCAGGCTGCAGGTGAGTGAGGGGCTCTGTGCTGTTTGGGGCTGTGTTTGCTGGTGACCCCTGCCCTGGCCCATGGCTGGGTGCTGGGCTGGGAGCTGGCTTTAGTGGGTCTCCCCATTGCCATCCTGCCTCATCCTCCCCATTTCCCTCCTGATTGCATGTGACCTTTTGAACGACTGTTTTTGCTAGTAAATGCTGTTGTTGCTGCAGCCGCAATGACCTAAGGCCATCAGCAAGGGAGGAGAAGATGCGAGAGTTCCTCTTGTGCTGGTACCGGATGCGTACAGCTGGGGCCGAGGGGGCTTGTAAAGCTTGTCCCAAGAGCTAGGGCTGTAACCTCTTCCCTGTGTGCTCAGCTCCCAGGCCAGTGAGCATGGGGTGTTTGGGGTGGGATCTGCTGCTGCCAGACTCGGCAGCAAGCAGAGCCTGGTCAGGGTTACTCGTTCAGAATCCGCTTTATTGTTTCAAAGCATGTTTTATCTGAAATGCATTTCTTCTGCTTGAGCAGGGCCCAGCTGCCTGGTCACCGGGGAGCTGGGAGAAGGGGACTGGGATGTTGAGCCGGTTCAGGCAGCAGAATGGCTGCTAAGCGCAGTTTAACGTGTGTCCAGGTATTTATGCTCTTGTTTACCATGTTTTGCAACAGAAACTGCCGTATCATTTCAGACAAAACAAACCAGAGGCAGTGGCAGCAGGTGAATGCTCTTCACTCCTGCTGCTCCGAATCCTTGTGGAAAAGCTCTGCTGGTGGCAGCTCCTGCGGCAAACCAAGCTCCAGCGCCCAGTCCTGGTGGAGATGGAGACGCTCACGCACAGCACGTGGCTGCAGAAAGCACATTCCATGTTCAAGCAACTGAAGGACTTTAATTAAAACCAGTGAAAAGTGTTTTATGTATAGAAAATGCCAATCTTCTCCAAAACTGTTTGCTCTGCTTGGAAGCTGATGCTTTGCCTTAGGTCTGTTTTTGTGTGTCTCTTGGACCTGAGTTATGGCACATTAATTACGGCCAGAGGTGATGAAGAGGTGTTATTCCTTGACAAAGAGGATGGAGAAACGCAGTTAAAAATAGCTCGTAAGGCAGCGTGTCAGGCACAGGTGCTTTCCTGCCCCTCTGGGCCGCTGTTCTCCATAGGCGGGGGAGGAATTTGCTCACAGAACATATGGAATTTCTGTATTACTCAGCATAATGAAGCGCAAGCGGTTAAATGAGCGGCTGCGGCGGTCACTGCAGCAGAGAGCGACTTTTCTCGGCGAGTCAGCGGCTGCCGGCCAAACCCTCGTTATCTTCCTCCTCCCCTTTTCTTCCGGATCCTGACACGGGGCTCGGCCCCCATCCGAGACGAGGAGGGAAGGGCCCGGGCAGGCTCGGGGCTGCCCTCCTGGTGCGAGGGCGAGCTCAGGGCGAGCTCTGAAAGCGGACCCAGGCGATGGACGGGTTCCGGTGGGACCCGGTGCCGCCTGGAGACCTCACCGGGATTTGTCCCATGGGAAAGGAGCAGCGCCACCAGGAACGCCTGCCGGGCAGAGCAGTCCTCCTTACGCGCGTCAGCCACGCGTCAGAGGAACTTTGGGTACTCACAGGTCAAAGCGGGGGCTTCTTCCCTTCTGCTCTGGCATACCTGCGAGTGCTCTTAAACAGCATCGCGGCTCTGAACCCGTTTGCTGGGCCCCGCTCTCATCCAGCGCTGCTGGAGAGGATGCTCTGGCTCCTGTCCCCTCCTGCAGTGTTCGTGTGGCCCTGACACAAGCCTGGGACCAGGAAACTGATTCAACTGAACTTTACCCTCATCCCGTTAAACCTGAACCAGGCGGTCCTCTCTCCAGCCCCACACACTGGTGTTGGCGTGTCCCAGGAGCAGATCCCATGGTCTACCAAACGTTAGGGCAGCTCAGAGAAGTGGGTATACACAGATTGCCATCTAGTGGCCTCTGAAAATGGGGCTCATAACTTCATTCACTAAGTTCTGTTGGTGGGGGATGCTCAGCGGGTGAAATTATTGCTGCAAGGCTGCTCTGGAACGGTCTGTCCCTGTGACAGTGCCCAGGTCTGGAGCTCAGATTATATTCGGTCTTTTTTCTTCCATTATTAAACTGTATTTGGAATTTTCAGGATACTCTGGCTAGAAAGTAAGGCTAAAGAGTGCCTTTGGGAAGAAGGTTCACTGTTGGTGCCACTTCTCTGTGGAACATTAATTGGAGGTCAGGGATGCTCTGATCGTACTCACACCTTACATCAAGTTTAGGGAAACCCCAGCAGCCCTATCAAGACCCCCACATGTGTGGACCTGTAGGACACAGCCTTTGCCAGCAGCCAGCTTGAATTCAGCAGCAGCACTGGGTCAGTGCTGCCCAGCCTGGGGTTCACTGCGGGCAGAGCTCCTGCACACCCTCAGCTGCTGGGAGCTGCTGAAGATGCTCCCATGAGGAAGACTGGATGTGTGCTCTACATGAGCCAGCCTTGGTAACCAGCATCTGCACATCCCCTGTCACAGGGTGTGACTCATCTGACTTATTACAGCAGTTTGCTTTAAGATAAGTGCCTTATAGAGCTCATCTTTTTCCATTGCCTGTAAAGCTTTGAATGATTTACTCGTAGGACTACATCTGCATTACAGATGTGTTGTAGTATGTATATATATGTATAAATGTATATATGTATATTAGACATTAGGCAGAAGTTCTTCCCTGTGAGGGTGCTGAGGCACTGGCACAGGGTGCCCAGAGAAGCTGTGGCTG